>SNQJ01S0170343.1:0-20617 GCA_010110895.2 Picea sitchensis
GGTTTTGTGGTGGAGTTCTGCAGTCTTTGAGTATCATTGCAGGGGGCACCGGGTTGCTAGGGGTTTTGGGCATGGGGGCCAGGATTCCTTTCGATTTCCTGGAGCTAGGGAGCCGGACAGGCTGCTCCTAGATGGCTGGGAGGTTAGTCGGTTTGGGCAGAGTTGGTCAGTGTATCAGGCAGCAACAAGGCAACAACAAGGCAGCAGGGAAGGGACAATCATATCTAAAGAAATTAGCATCAGAAGCAGGTAATTTGTTTATGAAATTGCTAAGTTATTTTCATGCTGTAGTTAAATGTTAAATTCTGTTGAAATTTTATATGCTTATTTGAAGCTAATGAATTATTACGCACTCATAAATTCTATGTTATAAATGTTATGCGTAGTTGTAAGGATTTTACTAGGCTTGTTAATTTTGGCTTCTACATATGGTATCAGAGCCCTGGTTCAAAATTTGGAGCTAAGGGCCTACCTACCCACCGAGAATTTAAACACTTCTATTTAGCTATGGTGACACCCTAAAACCCTTAATTTGATGAAAACCCGAGCTCCATCTCCAGCTCCTGCAAGCCAATCCCACTAATATCTATTAGATGCATATCAATATGTAAAAGACGATTGATTATATAATTAAGTTTACTTAATAATGTGATTTTTTTATTTTTTATTATGTAAAAGACATTTATTTAAACTGTAAAAAAAAATATTAATTAGATATGTGCATAAGCATTATATATTAGATACTTAATAAGCATTATATAAAGGATATTTATCTAAACTATAAAAAAAAAAAAAAACAAATTGCAATTTGCCAAGAAAGAATAAAAGTCCAGGAATCACCTTGGATTACGATGCAACCAGTGGCATGATCCCAAATCTTTTCACGATAGCTAGGACGAAGAAAGTGAAGACAAGTATATCGTACAACCGCCTCCATTCTCCACAGATTAAAAAAAAAACACCCTTTAGTTGCAAAAAAAAAACTTTCTCGACGAATATCATTATCTTCTGGCATATATGCATTGTGACCTCTATAGTGGTCAGGTATAGGTCTAGTTGGCTGGCAATCGGCTTGAAAATGCCCATAAGCTGCAAAATTGTTTTTACCATTTGAAGCATCTGTGGCATGGCTAGAAAATAAATGATACTGGGAAGATACAGATCGCTTTCTGGCCTTAGGATTAAATAACGATTTTGCACTGAGTTGTCAGCTATTTGGAGAGGAACCACCAGAATGTGACTCCCCTGAGTTGTCGAAGCCAAGCATCAGTCAAAATGGTTATGTAGTCAGAGCTTATCCCACGAAGTGTTTACACAAATCTTGCGTGGTCTCTCTGCTGCCAAAGTAACACGGCCAGGATAAATCTTGGCGTGGTCTCAATACCAAAGTAACACGGCCAGAAAGTTTCGCGAAAGAAATTATTAATACGTAACATAAAGTTAGCACATATATATATAAAAAAAATTATATATAATATATATATATATATATATATATATATATATATATATATATATATATATATATATATAAACTAACAAAAAAAGGGGTTTTACATAGAAAGTTAGGCAATTATCGCCATAATGCGAACTCCAACAAACTGCCGCGCACCTTCCATACAATTGTCGATAGATTTTTGGTTACGATGAAGCTCACAAAGCTCAGAAGCATTTTGATGGAGTTCCTATGGCTACATATATTGGTTTATCATTTCTGCACCACTGACAGAGGCCTCGTTATGGTCCAAACTCTCCAGATGCATATGGGTTACTGAATTTGAAGATAGGAGCTCTCTTGTGTGTCTACTGCTGGCATTAAGCCATCTAGTCTACTCAACAACATGTCTATGTCTCACTAGTTCAATTTCATTTCTGAATTGAGCAACCTATGATTGCAACTCTGAGATCTTGATATCAAACAGACGTGCCTTTCCTCTCCATTCACGCATTTGTTTTGTAAGAGAACAAAACGTCAAAGGTCACTGGTTCCGAGTCCCGCCATTTCAACATTCACTAAAGATGTCTCATCTTTCAACATACATCCTGAGATCAAAACCATGCCCCGACCACACCACCGCTGGGTCGAGGGAGCCGCGCCGCAAAATGTAGTGTCATTATTTTTTTTTTGATTAATAAACAAAAGAAAGGGGAACAAAAATATCTACAGCCGAGTCAAAAACAAAAAAAATCGAGAGTTGATATACAACAATGGCGCCATTTCCCACCACCCACATCACACACTAAGTCCGTGACCATGTGCCAAGCCACGAAGGAAGCTTCCCTTCCCGCATCTGGTGAGAGAAATTACTCAGGGTGCTTCAACTCCATTGACACAATCCACGCTTGAGGTAAAAACAAAAAAAAATTGGGATTCAAACGAAATCATCGCCCCAGACACGAAATATAATTATACAAATTTCAATTTTCCCTCGCCACTGATTATCGATTCCTTCCTTCCCGCAGGTGTTTCGACCCGTAAAAAAAAAATTTACACAAGCTTCAATAGTAGAGGCATCCCAATGGACATTGATGAGAATCATAGAACACCTTTATTAGAAGAAGTCCATAACAATGGGGGGCCGATGCCACTAGAGCGCAAAATGAAAGAAATCTTTATAAATGAAAGGAGGAGAAGTTATGCTTGGACATCAATAAGTCAGTCGTCCGACGCGATCTCGGCCGAACAACTCCACGCACCACCTGCACATGACACATTCAACGCGGGTTATCCACAAATTTAACATAAAACCTAGCGTGAATGCTAATCCCATGAGGAACTCCAGATGTGCGTAAACCAGAGGGAACGAGAGCTCACTACTTCCAATCCAAACGAAAACATAATACTACTAATAAGCCATCACCTAGCACCAAAGGTTCTGAGGGTACTGAGCCCGCCGAAAGGACAGAGCAGAGTGAGAGGCTGCAAAGAAAGAGCGGAAGTGAAGGATGCTAGGGGTTATATCAACTTAGGTTTTGGTAACGTAGAGTCTGAGGTCGGGCATCGCAATTCATGTTTAAACCCATTTTAATGGTCGCCAAATCTAATGCCATAGATCACATTAAACTCTCGCCGAATAGGACTTTTTTTGAATAATTATATTATTATTATTTTTTTTTTGTATATTAATTTATTTTTATTAATTTATTTAAAAGTATTAATACGCTTCAATTAAATTATTTAAATTTTTTTGTAATTATGAGATTTAATTTAATTTTAAATAATTTAATTTAAGGTAAGTAATAATTTAATTACTTTAATTTAATTAAATAAAAGATATGATTAAATATAGATATAAATTAAATTAAAGTAAAAGATTAGTGATATATGAGAATAGTAATATAGGGCTAATGGAAATTATTTAAAAAAAAAATTGTAATTATGAGATTTAATTTACTAAATAATTTAATTTAAGGTAAGTAATATTCTAATTACTTTAATTTTACTCAACAAAAAAGATATGATTAAATATAGATATGTTCAAATTAAAGTAAAAGATTAGTGATATATGAGTAATAATATAGGGTTAAGTATAAATTTTGGGGTCCATGGGTTTGAACCCAAGACCCCCACCAAGCTGCTACTTTAAGAAGAGCAATTAACGCCAACGCCGCTTCCTCATGAGCCTCCTTTACGTATAAATTTTATACTTAAATAGATTACCGTAATTAGAGTGTATTCAAGTATAAACTCCATTATCCAAGCTGCCGTCACAAGACATTACACACAACTCATCGAGACAATCGCCGAGCCTTTCCATTCCATTCCACCAGCCAAAACCAATGCTAAGCTCCAATGCTTGAAAGCCACTCTATAATCCTCAAGACCGCGACTTTGCCCACCGGTGACACGCAGACCAACGATATGTACAATCCACTGCCAGAAAGCCTACACGAGTCAAGCATCGGAGGATATTTAGATGCAAGCAAAAATTTTAAAGGACTTAAACTAGAAAGTGGAAGTAGCTTACATATCGCATTCAGGGAGAGTAAGCAAGAGGAATTTTAGAGTATATATGGCTATCATAGCTACCGTGCAAGGGAGTCAATAGTTTTATTAGGAGAAGAAATCAAGCTTTAGACTTCTAATCCTAATCCTAATCCTAACCCAACTAATCCCCTAAAGAGAGTAACGCTTGTTTACAAACAAGTAAAGAAAAAACTTACTTAACCCGGTTTCTAGTTTGAGTAGCACCAATTTGAAACATCCTGAACTCACCCCGACAACTTTGGTTGATGCAGTTAAATCATACAGGATGGTTAGAAATTGAGGGAATCAAGGAAGAGGAGTATCGTTGTAGGCACCGCCAACATCTCCAGCGCCGCCGCCACCATCGCTGGAACTAGCTCATACTGCTCCTTGGAGGCCATTAATGAGACTCTAAAAGGGAATCAACTAGCATGGATCGAAGTGGAACTCTACCGCCCTGGAACGGGTAATCCTGAAGTGTCAAGGGATTTAGGGGAGGACCTCCACCCAAATACACCAAGAATTGCTTAAAGATCAAACTTCCAGAGTTTTCAAGGGGTCGCTACGCTGAACACGCGTGAAGCATGGTTGGAAGGCATGAAGGTGTTTTGCCTTAAGGGACTATGCATCCAACTCAAAGGCAAATATCTCCATTTTTCAGTTAAGAGACAAAACCTTGAACTGGTGGGGAAACCTAGAAAGATAACCCATCTTACCCTAGAACGATCTTGGGAACTTTTCGAGGAGAGGTTCCGGCGAAATATCTTCCAAATGCATCACGAGGGAACAACCGTAGGCATTTCATGACTTAGTACAGAGAAACAGAACTCAGAGAAGAATATGAGATATGATTTATGGAATTGGTCAAATATGTTTCGTGATATGGATAATGACCAACGATAGGCGGAGCGCTTCGCCTCCGATTGAACCCTAAGATAAGAGCTATATTGCAGATGTGGAAACCCTTCGCAAGCGAAGTCAGGGAAATGCGCTATGAGGAACACACATGAACTTAACCAGGGTACAAGACCGACATTTCCGCATCGTCTCCGATTCGCTGGGAAGGCCCTAGGATATCTGTGAGGGAGCTCAAGGCCACTTCCATATATGGTAACAGAGTCAGCCATGACAAGAGTCACGTAGATTTTAATGGCGCGAGCAACATCCTCGCTCATCATCAACTATTACGACATGTCCTAACACCATCTCAGGAACAACTAGTAGGGCAAGGGTTCCAGGGAAGGAACTCATTTAAGAGACAATCACATAACAAAGGCTTTAGGTTCAATCTCATGTTACCCGTTGGGGATGACCCCATTACCGCCAGATTTCTGTGAAGTTACAATCACAATTTTTCCATAGGGAAGGAAAGGCCTCGATGGGAAGAGCAGCAGTAGCCACCGTGATTTGAAAGCAGCCGTTAATAATCGCCAAAGTCAACATCAACTAACACGGTGGTGGAGTCGTCTGGTATGCTAAATCATATCAACGCTAAGATTTTATTTGATTCTGGAATGCATAAATAGTTTATATTTCACCATCCATTAGAAAAGAGTGGGTTGGCGTTCTTATGAGAACGATGACTTTAAAACAAGTCAAGATGGCTTCGGAGAAAACAAGCTGGGGAACCTAGTGTTGATAATTGTATAGTATACCTTGGAGTGGGTACTACCAGGTTGAGGGTATATGTCACTGCCCTCGGGTGTATGACCTAATCATTGAATGGATTGGTTAGCATCTCACCGAGGTTTGGTAGATTTTTTCGCAAAGAGGGGTCTTTGTGTCGCACGAATTTGTGGGAAGGCCAAAAGAGATCCAGGGTGAATGGAGAAAAGTGTCATTACACTTTATATCAACTATGAAGGTTGTTGATGCTTGAGACAATGGTGCTCTATTACATGGTGAAGCAAAGGAACTTAAAGGAAGGACCTCATTGATCAAGCATCCCAGATTGTCAATTTAAGGATGTTTTTCCGAACGAATTACCATGGTTACCTCCCTCTGAGGAGATTGATTTTACTATTGAGCCAAAACCCTGTGCAAAACCAATTTCCAAAAACTCGCATTGGATGATAGCACCGTAATCCTTGTGGAGTTGCAACGCGCTTGAAAGAGTTACCGGACTTAGGATAATAAGGCCCAATGTCTCTGTTCCTCGGGGCACACCCGTTAATTTTTAAAGAAGAAGGATGGATCCTTACGACCGGTATAGACTACAGGACTTGAACCATGCTACAATAAAAAAAATAGGTACCCAATCCGCTGAATAGATGACCTCGACCGATGAAAGGAGCCGACGGCATTTTCAAAGTGATCGATTTGCGATCCCGCATCATCGCTATGATTAAGGCGAAGGTTATATCCCAAAATCGCCTTCGAACTCGGGATTTGGACATTACGAAGTTTGTCGAGTACCTTCGATTGACCACTGCGCTTTCAACACTATTCATGAGCCTCATGAATGGTGCATTCCAGAAGTAATTTAGACCGCTTTTGTACAAGTCTTTCTAGATGACATCCTCATCTATTCCAAGAATGAAAGAGAAACACGCAGGAACACTTACGAGTGGTGTTGTCTCGTCTTAGAGAGAACAAATTGTATGGGAAGTTGTCGGCGTTCCTCTTTCTCGAAAAATATCAATTATTTAGGTCATATCATTTCCGTGAAGGAATCTTTGTAGACCTAGAATGTAAGGGCCATTGTGGAGTGGCCAGTGCTAAAAAAATGCCCATGAGGTGAGAAGCTTCATGGGCTAGCAAGAGCATCGAGATTTGTGGAGGATTGAAAATAGCGAACCCATCACCACTTTGCAATCTAAGGGGGTTAGGTATGAAATGAACATAAGAATGTGAAATAGCATTCATTGAGCTTAAGAGGTTACTAACTAGTAAACCAATTCTATGAGTGTCGGATAAAGGACTTCACAGCCTACACAGATGCCTCCAAGCAAGGGTTGGGGTCCATGCTAATGCAGGATGGAGGAGGATAGCTTAAAGGCCAAGGAAGAAGAAACACTCGCTATACGACTCCATGATTTAGAGTTGGCGTACCGTATCGCCATCTCCAAACTTTGAGGCATTATTCGGGCTAAACTCTTTGAGCTCAAAATAGACCATCAAAGTTTAAACATCTCTTCACTCAAAGGGATCCGAATGCCAAGAAAAGGCGATGGAGAGAGTTTATGAGTGAGCACGATTTTATTTCAGACATCAAGGGAAAGGGAAAATGTGGTCGCAGATGCCTTGAGTAGAGGACCACATATCTTCTCCTTGGTACCCTTAAAGTTCAATTTGAGGGAGCGAGTGTTAGGAAAACGTCTTGGAGGTAGTTTGTATTTGAAGGTTACTTCAAACCCGTGAGCGGGGCGCTAGATCCAGAAGGTTATAGTCTAGAAGTCGACGGGACTATTGAGATATCGGTGAAGGATGTACATCCATGAAAATGGGGATATTCAAAGAATCATACTAAAGGAAGCCCATGGAGCACTTTATTGTGTGCATCCGGTGTGAAGAAGATGCTGCACGATGCTACGAGGAAGCCTCTTCCGGTGGGCAATAGCTGCCGATGCAGTCCATTTCGGCCACCAAACGTCTAGAGGTCACGAAGCGGCGCTTCAACACCATCACCGGACAGCTCCTACAAGCACATGATGTCTCTATGTCCAAGTAAAGTCATTTCTATGGATTTGTTGTGGGGTTGCCGCCACATCTCAGACAACATAATGCCATTCTTGTGATAGTGATGTTAACCAAGAGTGCTCCATTTTATTCCGCTAGAGACACTTAATTTATGTCACCGATGTGGCACGCAGGTGTTTCAGGTGAGGTTATCCGCTTGCACCTGATACCCAAGAAGATCATTTCGCATAGGGACTCCATCAATTTCTAGGTTTTGGACAAGTTTGGCAAGGAACATCGGGGACTCGCTTGAACTTAAGCACAACTTATCACCCTAAAACAGATGTGGGGAAAAACTCGATAGAGTAAACTGTCATGGAAGACATGCTCCAGATGTATGTCATGGATAATCAAACCCAAAGGGGAGAAGTACCTACATTTGGTAGAGTTTGCCTAGAATAAAAATTTCCATAGCTCCATCATAATGCCACCCAATAAGCTTTGTAGTTGAAGGCCATGCAGAATGCCACTGAGTTGGGATAGACTATAAGATCGAGTAAATAAAGCAATAGGAATTTGATTCAAGAGATGGAGGAACAAGGAATTCTTGATTAGGCAGAGACCAAAGGAAGCACAAGATAGTAAGGTAAAGCTATGCGATGCACACGACCGACCGTGGGTTACAGAAGTGAGACTAGGTTTTCATTCGTATCAGGCCTAATAAGAGTACTCCATTAAATGGTTCAGGAAGGGACAAAGTTGTCACCTTGACGAGCAGGACCGTTCAAAATCCAAGAGAAAAATTGACCCGTTGCCTATCGTCTCGTTTTGCCACCCCACTTGCATAAAACTCATAATGTTTTCATGTATCTATTATACGTCATTATGTTGTCGGCGAATCCCATAAACTAAATTGCATGAATCTGCGTATCGGATGCGGGAAACCTCACGGTAGAACCGCTACGCGATATTGGACCATAGAGTCCGATAGCTCGAACCGGCTCGCAGACCAAGTTAAGGTCCAATGGGACAAGTATAGTCCAGATCTACTACTTGGGAAGATGTCGAGGCATTTACGAGATTTTTCCTCACTTTTTGACCACCTCAAGAATATGTTTCTCGATGGTGGGGTGTGTGTAACACCACCTTTGACTTAGACAAACATGATTACCCGAGGCTCATATACTTTATTTTTCTAGTCACGTTGAAACTATTAAGGATACACTTAAACTCTTTAAAATGTATGAACTTTTATGAATGTTTAAATGTTATTGATGATGATGTATGTAATGCGATCTACTATGTGAATGTAATTCCATTTAATGTTTAAATGTTATTGATGATGATGTATATGATGCTATTATTGTGAGAATGTGAATTCTAATGTGAACGTTTAAATGCTATTAGAATGATGTTGGATATAATGCAATCTATTATGGTAAATGATAATCTTGATGAATGAGTGTCTAAATTGAATTATGGGATATTGCGGGATCTATTTCTAACTTGAAAATGTTGATGCTAGGTTGTTGGTACAAGGATACCGAATTGAAATGATGATGGCATGCACCATACGATGATAATGCATAGAAATGTATGAGTTTGTGCGTACAGCATCGATCTGGTAGGTTATGGGCTACAGAAATAGCCAAGGGATAATGATGATGAAAGTGGATAATATGAATTTCACCGAGAAACACATGGTATGAATATTTGTATGTTAAATTATATTGCTTGACGTATCACATGATATGTGGACCAAGGCAGGATTTCAGGTGATGATGACTCTACCAAAAACCTAATAATGGATGAAAACCCCAACAACACTAAGGCAAGCACTCCAGATATTCCATTCTAGGTGTGGATCCTAAAGCTATGATTAGGAGGGTGGAGGTATTTCCCACCGCGTATCCTCCTCGAACCAAGCTTCTCATGAGGACGGTGTTAGCTCACGCCCCTAAGATGCAGGATGATGACTGTCTGTTAGGGAAGTTTGGTCAAGATAGTGGCATTTCCGCTTACGGGTTCTATTTGAGTTAGGTCAATATAGTTGACGCCTCAAGATAGTCTAGAAGAGAAAGGATAGGAATGGAGATGGAAGTGTTAGGAGGAAGGATGAGAAGAAGGAGAAAGTATGAGATTTGTCTTATGGTGAAATTTAATTTTTTCCTCTAAAAGAAAAATGTGTATATATGAATATTCATAATTTTAAATTAAACCACACGTTCAAATAAAATTGTTGAACCGGATAATTGTAATAAAGGATTTCTCAAACATTTGATTGGTTTATTGTCTCCATATAAAAGACTAGTCTTTGGTTGATTGGATTGGATGTGTACATAAATTACTAATGGATGATGGTTTTGATTATTAGCACATGCATGAGACTTGTATGTACTAGCTACACATGCATTTCTTGTACATGTACACTAGTATGTATGAGTTTTCCTCGCTTACTTACTAATAGTGTCCATTTATTTGTTAGAAATGTGTGAACCATGTTTCTTTTCCTTGTACCACAAGATACCTTAACTTCAAGACTAAGTTTCAAGGGGTGGGTGTATGTAACAACCCTTTAGTTGAATATATGCTTAGGTATTATTAAGTAAAATTTCACTAGATAATTAATTGTCCCAATATAGTTTTAATTAAACAATGATTAAGCATTAATAATATTAATTAAATATTTATTTATTAATTACTTGTTTATAAATTTTGATTAATTAATTAATTAATTACATATCACATTCAATGACATGGGTAATAAATTATAATAATAATTTTAATTTATTTAATTAATTGCTTTACGATGTGAGGATAAGACATTAATGAAGGGATAAGACACAAAGAAGGGGATAAGATATTAAAGAAAGTGGGATAAGGTAATAAAGGAGGATAAGAAATTAATGAAGGGGAAGAGTTGGTGAAAGGGGGATATGACGAGGAGTTTTACTAGAGAATCATCATTTTGGGGGAGGAAGCATTTTGGAGGGGGACGAGAATTCTAGTTTCTTTTCTTAGATTTTCCTGTTCTCAGGTGGAGTTCTCGCAGCCTTTGAGACACAAGTGTGGGGCACCAGATTGCTAGGGTTTTGGGCATGGGGGCCAGGATTTCCATATGGTATCCTGGAGTTAGGTATTTGTCCTATTTGGTAGGGTGGAAACTCGGTTTTGGGAAGTGTTGGTCAGTGCATCAAGAAACAACAAGGCAACAACAAGGAAGCTGTGAAGGACAACTAGACACGTAAATTAGCACTGAAGGGTGTAATTTGTTTGGCGAACTCTGTTAAGTTATTTTTATGTTGTAGTTAAATGTTAAATTCTATTGAAATTTTATATGCTTATTTGAAGCTAATGAATTATTATGCACTCAAAAATTCTATGTTAGAAATGTTATATGTAGTTGTAAGGATTTTACTAGGTTTACACTTGGCTTCTACAGCCCATGACTGAGCCACGTGTCATCTAATCATTGGCCCACACCAACCACTTGCATAGTCACCTTCCATGTCACCTGCCACATCCTGTACGGTTTTCCACATGGTTGTATGGATTGCCATGTGGCACTTTTCATTGGTCCATAGATCGACCCAAAATGCCAAAATGAGTGGACATGTATGCCTCATGCTTCCATAGCACATTACCATGCTGGTGTCAGGATGACACATGTCGCCTTCTTTTTGTGCCACTCCATTAATTATATGGATGTTGATGTCATCCATATAGATGTTGACATCAGTAGTACAAATGATCAATTATCCCTCACGATCAAGCTGGGTTGACCAAAAATTTGATCGCTCATAACTTTTGCATCCATAATTGCATTTGACGAGCAATTTCATCATTGGAAATATTGAGACACACTCTTCATGTGATGATGCCAATTTTACTAAGTTTTGAGAACTTGAATTTTTTCCATTTCTCTCGTCTCAATGAGGCCATTCTCGAAAGCTTGAAGCTGCTTCAGGAATTTTAAGTTGTCCTTAGTCTTCTTTGGATCCTTTTGGATCACACCTTCCTTCCCACCGAGAGATTTTGGACCACCAAAAGCTTTCATCAATCAATATATAAGTGAGGGAAGAGTTCCCCACCTTGTCCTTCTCAATCCACTTGCCTTTGTTTCGATGTGTTCCCTTTAATCCTACTCGGAGATAATAAACATCACCCCCTCGTAGAAGTCCTGGTTGTCCTTCAGTTTTGTAGCCGATATCTCTTTCCTTTAACTCATCCAAGTACTCAAGAAAACTCATCAAATGAAGGTATTTAAACTTCCTCATCTTCATCCATGATCATGGGAGGCTCAAAAAAGTTTCAAGCTCTCCAAAATAGTGAAGGGTCCATACCAGATAATTGAGTTTCTTTCCTTCCCTTCAATCATTCATTTCTAATGTGAAGTCATACATGGTCTCCAATCTGGAACTAATGATCAAACTTGTTCTTGACTCTTCTCCAACAATTCCCTAATTTCCTGGTGTATCCATTGAATCCTCTAGATGAACTTACAGGCTCTATCTTCATTCCTTTCTTCATTTGAATCAACATATCTCCCATACATAAAGTCTAAAGGAACCTTAGGTAAATACACAAAACATGTCTCAAAAGGTGAACAATGAGTGGAGGAATGTAAGGCTCGGTTGTAAGCTTTCTGTACATAGGGTATCTGTTCCTCCCATAACTTTGGATGGTTGTTGTAGTAGCCTTGAAGCAAAAGTACCATTGTTCAGTTAACGACCTCTGTCTATCCATCGGTCCATGGATGGAAATAAATGATCTGCTTCAACTTCGTGTCCATCATTATCCACAAACTTGTCCAAAAATCCCCAAGGAATCAAGTATCTCGATCCAAGATAATGGATGTGGGTAACCCGAAGTGAACCCAAACATACTGAAAGAAGAGATTAGCAGTCTGCTCAACAATGATATGATTTTTACATGGCATTAAGATACACATCTTGCTAAACCTATCCACTACAACATACAAATAGTCATGACTCCTTTTCGACATTGGTAAACCCCCTACAAAATCCATGGAGATAATTTACCATGGATGGGATGAAACATGCAATGGTGAGTATAGCCCCAATTTTCTATTAGTGGGATTACAAGTAGAACACATCACACACCCCTTTACATATTTAGTTACAATTTCTTTCATCTGAGGCCAGTAAAAAAATCTATGTAGATGATCCATAGTTTTTCCTACCCCAAAATGCCCAGACACAAGAGAAGTGTGAGCTTCTCGTATTACATGGACTCGTTCACTTGTAGGAATACATAGCTTTCCAAGATGGTAGAGTAGTTTTCCTTGCAGACACTAGTTCTCTACCTATGCACCATGGGTTAGCTTCTCATATACTTCTTTAAAATCTTCATCAATGGCATATTGTTACACATAGATATCATGAGATAAATAAGCATTCTTCAAAATAATAGAATCAACAATAGGAGGTCTAGAAAGCATATCAACTACCTTGTTACTTGCACCCTTTTTGTACTTGATTACCAAATGAAATTGTTGTAGGAAAACCATCCATCTGTAATGTTGATATTGTTGCAACTTGGTTTGTGCTTGGAGATACTATAAGGGTTGATGATCTGTATGTATGATTGTTTCCTTCCCTAACAAATAGTGCTTCCATTTCTTTATGCTTTGAACTAATCCATACAACTCTTTATCATATGTAGGATAGTTAAAAACAAATTGGTTAAAAGTTTCAGAGTGGTAACAGACAGGCTTATGATATTGCATCAATATTGCACCCATGGTGTATTCGCTGGCATCTGTCTCGATATCGAAGGGTTGTTGAATATTTAGCAGTGCTAATACTGGTGCGGTACTGATCTTTTTCTTCAAAGTGTCGAAAGATTTTTGTTTCTTTCCTCCCCACTGAAAAATGTTCTTTACACTCGTTAAGGCATGCAAAGGAGATGCTATAAAGGATAAGTTTGAAATGAATCTCCTCCAATACTGGAATGCACCTAAGAATCTATGTATCTCGGTTACACTTTTGGGCTAAGGCTAATTTACAATTACATCAATCTTGGAAGGATCAATTTTCAGTTGTCCTCCTCTTACAATATGACCTAAGTACATAAGTGCAGTCTTGCCAAATTCACATTTGGACAATTTTACATACAACTTTTCCCTTTGCAAAGTATCCAATACTTGCTTTACATGCCTTACATGTTCATCCTATGTCCCACTAAATATAAGAATTTCGTCTAAATATACAATCACAAAATCATATAGAAATGGCCTGAATACATCATTCATCACACACATGAAGCTTGTCGAAGCATTACAAAGCCCAAATGACATAACTAATCACTCAAACAATCCCTGTTTGTTCTTAAAGGCAGTCTTCCATGCATCCTATTCTGTAACCCTGATCTGATGGTATCCACTACGCAACTCCAACTTAGTGAAATAAACAACTTTCTTTAACTAATCAACTAAATCATCTATATGAGGAAGAGGGTATCGATTTTTCACCGTGATTTTATTTAAGGCCTGATAATTGACACACATTCGCCATTTTCCATCCTTCTTTGGCACCATCATGATTGAAGAACCATAAGGAGATGAGCTAGGCGTGATGACCCCTTGATACAATAAGCCTTGTACCTTCTTCTTGATCTCTGTAATCTCTACAACTGACATCCTATACATGCCCACAGTAGGAAGAGGAGAATCCTACTGAATATTTGTTTTATGTTGGATTTCCCTCTTAGGAGGTAATCCATCTGGTTCCTGGAAAATATCATCATACTTAGAAACAATATCAATTAGTTCTTTCTTATGAGAATGACCACATCCTTGGAAAACATTGGATGTTTCGACATATTTCTCCCTTACAACCATGAGTACACATATCTTATTAGTGTTTATGAGTCTCTTCATTTATCTTGCACTAACAAGTGTTGTGTTTACCCTCATGATGTGGGCTCTAACAATATATTCCACTCCCCCCTTAGTAAGGTGATATTTGTTCTCATGACGAAATAAAACTACTTTTCTATCATAAAGATAAGGACTCCCCAACACTGCGCCACATATATCAAGTGATACAACATCCAAATCCACTTCATCAATCAACTTTGAAGCAATAACAAATCTGACCCTACATTACTTGGTGACATTAAGTTTTTCTTTATCACATACCCAACCAAGAGAATAAGACTTTGGATGTGGTTTGGTTTCAAGACCCATGTTTTTGACAAGTTCTTCAGATATCAAGTTTACTTGGGAGCCCAGATCAAATAATGTATCTATCTTAGTGTGTTTATATACAAATCTTATATTAAATAATTCATTCCTCTTTCTTTCATCATCATGAGATTCATTATTGGAATTTGAACTAGCATGAAGGGAATATTTACCTTGTACTCCAACCGTTGTGATCTTTCCTTCATCTCTTGAATTAGAACCAAGATCTTGTTGCACTGTAGCAACGGTCTTTGTCTTCCCCTTTCCACCAAACACTTTCAGTCTCTTCTCTGGATGTAGTTTCCAACAATGTTCATCATCGTGACCACTTTTGTTGCAATGGGTGCAAGATGGTTTTCATTCTTCTCTCTTTACAGTGGAGGTCTTCTTGTCCTTCCTTTTAAACT
Source organism: Picea sitchensis (assembly GCA_010110895.2). Taxonomy (NCBI): domain Eukaryota; kingdom Viridiplantae; phylum Streptophyta; class Pinopsida; order Pinales; family Pinaceae; genus Picea; species Picea sitchensis. The sequence continues at coordinate 15,200 of SNQJ01S0170343.1, forward strand.
TCTTAAACTACTTATGTGGGAGATTGGAAGGTTTCTTTGTGGGATCTTCTTGAACATGCTTTCCCCTGTTCACAACGTGAGTGGCTTGCACACAAATTTCGTCAAGACTGGTGGGGTTAAACAATAACAAAGTATGATGAATATAAATGTGAAGTGCGTTGATATACTTCATTAAAGTTTCATAAGAATCCTAAGGAATGTTTAATGCAAGATATTTCTTCCTAAATTCTTCCGTGAAAATTTGTACAATTTGACCTTTAATTTGTCTTAAAGTTTGTCATTCCATCATTGATTTATGTAAATAACCCAATGGATAAAATTACTTTCTTATCGCCGATTTAAATTCCGACCATGAGGAAAGAAGATTGCCAAACTTACTTCTGTCTTGAAGTTTGCTCTCCCACCATATGAGAGCAGTGCCTTCCAACTGAAGAGAAGCAAGTCTCACTTTAACCTCCTCTTCATCAATTTGTTGAACATGAAAATATAATTCAACCTGTCGGATCTAATTATCTAGCTTTTCAGGATTAACATCTCCATTAAACATGGGTAAAGTAAATTTTACATCAAGATTTAACAATGGTTTCTTAAAATAAGCTTTATGGATAGAATGATGAGAATGATGAGAATGCTCAGAGGAAGAAGAAATAGAACTTGATGGTGAAGATGAAGGCTCAGGAGGGTCTCCTTCAACCCCTTGATTTACTGAAGCATTATCATCAACTTGTGATTCCTTTTTATTCCCTTTCTTCTTCATCCTCTTCTCATAGTCTCCATACATTCGCTCAACCATTTCTGACATGCGATAAAATACCATATGGAAGTTTTTATCCTGTTCATCATGCTTGTCCTCTTATACCATTTCCTTCCTTCGGGATGCATGACCAACTTTGGGATTGAAAGTATTAAGAGTTCCTTCACCCTGCTTATGCTTGGCCTTATTAAGCATTCACACTCAACAATTCAAGTCAAATATGATTGCTCTGATACCAACATGATCAAATATCTTTTCATCGAAGTGACTTATAAAGAATTGTATTAAATGATCATAAATTAAACTGCACCATAAAGAAGGAAAAGCTCAATAATGAAGAGACATAAGAATTAAATATAAACACAAAACTTGATAAAGAAGTTTGTTCCTGGTGGACTACGTCTCCGTGCCCTGCTCTCAAATGGGTAGGCCTTTTTATTAACTCAACAAAAGAATTTGGAAAAATACATAAGTATACCTCATTCTGGAATTAAGCTACAGAATCTTTGCTCAGATCAGAAAAAAGACAACACCATTGAATTTGTGGCATCGAATTATCCAAAAATTCCTGTCTCCATGCCTCAATCTGACTCTGGCACTCACAGGACCTTGAGAAATATTGTCTTAGTTGTTGTGCCTGCTCCTTGCAATTAATTCTTTGTACTGCGTCTCAAAATCCATGCCCAGTCGTACCGTTGAGCTCCCTCCTTCCCTTGTTCGTGGGTAGACTCAACATTTAATCAAAAAGTGGGGTGGACTAAACAATGGAGTCCTTTGGCCCAATGGTGGCAGATGCTATTGTTAAGGCGTTGGATAGGAGGAGGTCCCAGGGTCAAGCCCGCAGGCCTCCCCTTTTGGGTTATTGTTATATATATATATATATATATGGATTGGAAATTTTCCAAGTTTGTAGCATTGATTGGATTCGTTGGAGATTTTATTTTGGCCGCCATATTTGGTGGGGCTCCGCCATATTTGGCGGGCCCATTTTTTTTTATTTTTGAAAATCCAGTTTCGGGCCCTCATTGGGCATTTTCCCACTGCCATGCGACAACCCATGATTGGGCCATGTGGCAGCCAACCATTGTCCCATGCCAAACAATTGAACAATCACTTTCCATGTCACTGTACGGTCTACCACATGGTTGTACGAACTTCCACATTATGCTTTTTCATTGGTCCACAGATTGACCCAAAAAATACCAAAAATGAGTGACACGTGGCAGCCTTTGGTGATGCCACGTCACCATGGTGACATCATGTTGAAGTCATCATGACATGTGTCACCTTTTGCATGTTCCAAGTACACTGTACATATGTTGACATCATCCGTACTAATGCTGACGTCAGCAGTATGGATGTTGACTCATCCCTACTGATTAGGCTAGGCTGACCAAAAATTTGACTGCGAATATCTTTTGATCCGTAACTCTTTTTGACGATCCATTTATGCCATTGGAAATCTTGCGACACGCTCTTCGTGATGATGCAAATTTAACTAAGTTTTGAGGACTTTGAATTTTTTCCCTTTCTGTATCTGCTGAGGCCAGTCTGAGCTTCTTGAGTTGCTTCTGTGAATTATGAGCTATCCTTATTATTCTCTGGATCCTTTTGGATCACTAAGTCTCCATTCTCCCTCTAAAGCTTGACTCCCTCTGAGTCTGTATAATCTTCGGAGCCATTTGTTCCCTCGGTGTGTGAAGATTTCCTCTGAAATATCCTGTGAATGGTCCTGGGGAGGCTGACTCCCTATGAACTCTAGCTCCTTTTGAACCGGTACTCGATGGGGCCTCCTGCCTCACCACTAGTGGAGCCATCTTCTCCTCTTGATGTGGCTCATCAATTTTGCATCCTTCAAAGTTTCATGAGACCACACCGGTCTCTTCTTGGTTACTACAACGATTCTGGGTAGTCCCTTCTGGCTCTACTAAATATTCCTGATATGAGGAGTGATTGACTACATTAGAGGGATTTTATCAATTATCCTTAGAGCCTTCTTATCCTTGTAAGAAATATCCATATGAGATACTCAATATCCCATAAAAGTACCCTTCTTTGTCTTCTTCTTCTTCGGTACATGGATTTATACAATCGTGTATACAATTTCTTATCTGGATTGTCAGCTCCATGTCTCAAACTAGAGACAATCTAATATGTTGTATCCTGCGACTGTCACTATATATTTCCTCAGATTTATCACTTGTGACCTGCCTAGAAAAAGGACAACAAAGGGGAAAATAGTGGACAAGAATAATACTCTTATAATAGTAAAAACAAGAACAATAACAATAATCACAGTAGCTCCTTCTCAGAGCTATTTCTTGTGACCTACTTGGAACAATATCCAAAAATAAAAACACAATAATAAGAAATAGGAAAAAAACTCTTCTAGTGTTGTGATCGATCATTCCTCCATGGTAACCTCCATGGAATTTATAAAATAACTTGCCCAAGACAAGAGAAAAAAGAGAAAAAAGTATAATAGTATTTTCATCAAGAATAAAATACAATCTCATGGTAATCGTCATATTATTACCAAGGTGACCTGCCTAGAAGAAAAACAAGAAGTATCTCCTAGAGGAGATGTTAGTTCATCTTGTGACTAAGTACAATACGCATTTATATCAATAGTACTCACATGTTTCCAAGTATTCATTGTATATAGAAGTAATATAACCTTTAAAGGATTGTTGTCACAACTAGTAATGTAGCAATTATTAAACTTGATATGTGCAAATTGGAAACTTATTAATTTAATCAATCAAACCTGGAACCTAGAGTCTTATCTTCAAGAAAGAGTGTTTTGATTTTATTTTGAGTCTCCTTGACTCAAGATGACAAGTATTCTCTTCAACCTGTCCCTTGTACTTAAGACAATATGCTTTCTTGACATAAATCCGAGTTAGAGAATATAATGCAAATAAACTTTAAAATCTCAACCTTAATCAATATTATACTTTGACTAAAGTTAGTTTCTAACTTTAACTTTGAACATAGGTTAGTATGATAATCATAACTTCAATAGATCAAAATACAAATAGATGTTCATAATATCACAATAATTCCATAACAACTAAAGACATATGAAAACAATCAAACCTGGAGTGCGTTGTTCTTTTGAATGTGTTGGATCTGAGATCCCTCTGGATCTACGATTGTTGCTTGGACTAAAGATCCCTTCTCTTGCACTCACTCAAAATAGTGATACAATTTAAACAAATATACGTACATACCTCTGACAACATCGATAGTTAGTGGCATCATCAGGCAATGACAACAAGCAATAATGAACCTTAAAACTTCAAATGTGCTCCAACTTGTAATATATAGGTAGCTGGAGATGCGCTAGGGTAAGGCGCACTAGGAAAACCAAAAATTAGTCCCAACACTTCACATAAACTAGTACTACAACTTGTACTACAACTGGTGCTACAACTGGTACTGCAACTGGTGTTGTAACTGGCACAAAGCAACTGACATGAAGGAATTGGAACGAAAGAACTGGCACTAGAGACCTAGGGTTTTATGAGGAAACCCTAATTTCTCAACTTCATAAATTTTCAGATTTGATTCGGGGAAGAGATGCGCCCTACTTAGGTGACCTTTTTATTTAGTTCAGTAAGTTCTCAACGAGATTGACAATGGGGGAAACTGAGGATCTTCCTTCCAACAGTTAGACTGTTATGAAGGAAACCATCTATAAAACCATGTGAAATTTTGGTATGCTCATTTAACCATAGAAAATGTCACTTCATTGTCACCCAACCATAGGAATTCACATATGCCACCCCCGAGCACACTAACCTTTACTTTAAATAATTTTGGCAAGCCTATTCCAGAACCAACAGATAAACCCTAGCTGCTAACTGCAATAACAACTCAAGAAAAGTAGAGCGCTCCTTCTCCAAGGGTAGCGCACAAGAGAGAGAATATCCATATCCACATAAAGAGTACCATACACAACTGCAACAACTATAGCTTCACTACCCTCTCATACTTAGAAATAATATCACCAAGAATATCACTTGATAACGCTAGAGAGAGACCAATACCAAGAGATGATCATACACCCTTATTCCTCCTTCCAGTTGCAGTTGCAACTGCAATTGCAACTCTCCACAAGACTTTCATGCTGACTGGGTATACAAATGAGCTAAAACATCCTCTATTTATATTAATCTGTCCAGTGACTTTTCTGGCTGGACTGACCTGACTTTCTGGTAATTATATTCTAATATTATTATTCTGCTAGGCTGACTTGTTTTCTAGGGTTTCAAAACATCTTTTTAATGGTTCAATTTCTTCCAGAATATTCTATTCTAAGTCATAGGTTACACGTGGAGGTTAATACCTCCTGCAACTACCAAAACATCAATAGAAGAGAGAGATATAAACAATTAACCAAGACAACAATACTCCAAGAGAGACACAATACGAGAGACATGGTTCCCTTACACAAAAGAATCAATCACTAATGAATTGATATGATAACAAAAATGAGGTATGATTTGTGTTTTTAGACACAACTAATGAGGTGGTGCATCCCTCATGGGGGGTTTATGGGCCCACATAAATGACTAGGTTGGCCATAACCACCTAGAGTATAATAAAATAGTGTTAACTAGGTCAAATTTTAAGCCACAACCTAGTGGTACAATTAATGA
>SNQJ01S0170345.1:0-20616 GCA_010110895.2 Picea sitchensis
TCCTCTCTCCCCCTCTTACACTCACATATTCTCTCATATATCAATTGTAAGTATTAAATTAACTTACTTCATTAGTATGAATAATGTTCGAAAAATATTCTCATCAAATAAATCATAGTGCAAAGATACCAACATTAAACCATGACCTAAAGTACCTACACCTAAACCATGATGTACACATGAAGGGAGAGAGCCAACAAGAGTTGTCTTTTTCATTTTTAACGATGTTGTTAGCATGTTCCTTGGTCTTCCCTACCACCTATGATTTTTATACAAGATTCATTATATCCATGACCTATACCTACACCTAAACCATGACCTAGTCGACAATGGAAATACTATTTTTCTATCTCTCATTCACTCTCTCCCTTTATCTCCCTCTCTCCCCCTACTCCTATGTCTCGATCCTGTTAGCGACCAAAATATAAAGGACTTTGAGAGCGTTTTTATCTCTCTCTATTTGACTCATTGCTTTCTTCAGAATTTTGGCTAGTGTCTTAACCTCCAAGTTCTTCATCAATCTCTCGGTGATTAATTTTACCCCAAAATTATTTAGCTCTGTCGTCTTAACCTGAAATACAAAAATGCAATAAATTGGTAAAACCTAGTCTATGTTTTAGATCTTTAACTATAGTTTATATATAGTTTTCTCACATTATCAAAGATATGTGGTGTGTTCTTTAAAATGTCCTATGCCCAAGTTTGACTATAAATCAAATCTATTGAATATTGCATAGAATTATTACATATTCACTAAGCATAGACCCAATCCACATACCCAATTCTTATACTAGCTAAACCGAGTCAAAGTCATATTATACCATCCTATATGATAGTTGCGCTTTCAAATTTAAAGCCATGAGCCAAGCTATGTAGATATACCACGAACTAAGCTATGTAAATAAAGTCAAGCCATGATTCATATACCAACCAAGCAACAAGTTGACAAAAGTTCATAAGTTAACTCATGGCCCATTCATGAAACCTTGACATTTGTCCAAAAACTAAGCTTGGCGCACCAATCAGTTCAGAACCTGAAACCTAATGCCTGATTTCCAGGAAGATGGTTGCATGCGCAGATGTCAAATGGTAAACATAGTTTGTCTAGTGAAATATTTTGACAGGTGAAGGCATCAAGCTGCATGAAAATCAAGTCATGAATAAGAGCCATGAAGAGTTTCAGGGTTTGAGAGATCAGGTGTATTCATGGGCTCGCCATTGTTAAGGTGATTTGATTTCTAGTTGAAGTTCAAAGCTTTGGTTTTAGCTTGTATGTTGTGAACTAGATTCTCTACTCAAAGCATTCAAAGACTACATCGCCAAGGGTACCTCATGGAGCTATAGCATCAAAGTGTTTAAATATGGAATTGCTCATCTTGAACAAACTATTTTTTGCTATGTCCTGTCTCGATGAGGTTTTCCTTGCTGACAGACAGAAAATCAATCCTTAGGAGTTGACATAAAAGCTCAAACCTCAATTTGTGCGCAATACAAGATTGTTGTTTTACTACTTCAGGAAATTACTCGACTACAATAGGCGCAAGGGCCTAGTGTTGTCAATGCAAAGGAGGAAATGGATAGAATTTCTCATCATCTTGGCTATTTGCCTCTTCTTGAAATTGAAAAGACTATTATTAGTTGAGAAGATGAATGTGAAAGCAAGTCCTCAGTTGTGATGATAGTTTTATATTCAATGTGGAATTCTTGGCTCCTATTCCAGCGGCCAATTGCATCATCAGCCAGGTCTTCAATGTTGATTGAGTACAAAAGCATCATCGAATAGTATAGCAACATGTAAATCATTGCAAAAGAAATGTTTGGGATAATATTTTGCAATGTCTGACTGTGAAAAGCCTATCTTCTTCTAGTAGTGGTGGACTTAGTACAGATGGAAGCACCAACAACAGTGTTTCCAGAGTTCTATTTAAGGAAAAGGTAAATGCATTTTGTTTTCTACATTCTAAACCGGAGTAAAAAAACACTACCCTTCAACATCTGAGTAGAGTTGTTAAACATTATAAACTTGAGTATTGTGCCTTTGCAAATCAGCATGAGGAAGTTTTCATTTAGAAGTAGGTAATTTGTTTTCCAAAGATACAGAATCCAACACTTGGAAGCAGCTGGCAGTTGAGAATTATTTCAATATTTTCTCCAGACTTTCGGTGGCTAACTATATTCTATTTTGGCCTCCTTAGCCACTAAAAGTGCAGATATTTGCACAGGATCAACATGTGGCAAGAATTTGAGTCAGGTGGACTTCTTTTAGATTTTTGTATAATGACTCATGACTTATGTGGAAAAGATCATTCGAGAAGATATTTTCTCCTCAAGGAAAATTTGTGTGGCACTTGAGAACTCAAGTTGGATGAGATACAATCCCTTAAAGATAGGATCTAAGTCCTTAAGTTATTGTATTTGTTTTCATTTAGATATTTTGGAAGATATTCGATCCTTTTATTTGGGATCTAATAATCATCATGTAAATCTTATTTAAGCTGATTGAATTATGATAAGATGAAGGGGGAAGAGGAAATAGTCTGAGGACTGTGGTTCGACCTTGGAGACTTGTAAGCATATTTCATGTATTGAAAACTTTTATGAATTCATCTTGACATAGAAGCTTCCTTAACTGTACTCTGTTCAGTCTTTCCATTTCTGTCTGTTCCTGTTTATGAGTAAGTGTTGTATACATTCTTCTATGTATATCAAATGACAGATGACTATCATCTCATTTATTCATTTGATATATTAAGATTGTGTACATTGTTTATCTAATATCAGACAACTGTCATATTGTCTCCTTGTTGATTAACTAAGATGATAGACTTTCCTATTTGTTATAATTGGTCATTCACACTGGCAGTTGTATGTGTGTTTCTACTGATATGATGAACTTTCTTCACATGTCCACATTATGATTACACTTTTTGAACAACATAGTTGAAGGCCTTTTATCTTTGAGTGGATTCATATGTATCTTGAGTGAAAGTGAGCATATTAAGTCATCCGACTTGATCCCATTTCCCATACTTTATTGAATATTTAAGTTACCAGGATCATTCCCTTTACAGTCAGGGAAAGATTCGTTGAGTGATAACAATTTGGCATCGTTGCTGGGGAACGAAATTGAAGCTAGTTTCCCTAGGAATAACGACATAGATTTGACTTTTGATGGCAGACAAAAAGAGGACACAAAATTGAATGTATCATCTACCTAGCGACTCCACGATTAAAGACTCCACTGGGGAGGATCCAGTTGACAGAAGATGAAGAGGCTGAATTCTAAATCCAGGTATCAGTTCATTAGTCTGCTTCATGAACTGTTGTATTTCTTTATCAACTCTTTCATTCTTTTCCCTTCGCATGTAAAGAGAATCATTTTCTGTTTTGTATATTCATAAAATCATCATCCTTCTTGTATATATCCATCTTTAGAAGAAGAATATATGCATATTGCCTATATTGTAAATATTGATTCAGTAGCTTTACCTCAACCCGTTCATAAACATGATCAATGTATTCAAATATCTCTTGAATTTGATCAGCCATGTAACCTTACAAAGGTCAAAATTTATTCAAGCCATGTCCAGAGCTCAACACCTTTTGACATTACTGATGAACCTTGTCATCAACTTGTTAACTTTCATGATCAACCCACTGCTTTTCAAATTAAAATCATAATGAAGATGTTCTAGCCTTTAAGGCTGCCCTATATCCTCCATCCTTATCCTCTTGACTTCTTTGAATATCTTCCCCGGTTTTCTGGAGAGAATCAAGTTTCAGCTGAGAGGCACTTGGAATCCTTTGAAAATTTTGTTGATCAATTCGAGATTATTCATGATGATGTGATCATGAGATTGTTCTCTAAGTCTTTATTCAGAGATGATGCAGTATGGTTTAAGGGTATGAGAGATAACTCCATTGGATCTTGGATCAAGTTCTCTAATACTTTTTCGAAGCATTGGGGTAAGAGTAAATCATTAGATTCATATCTTGCTGATTTTTGTGCTTTGAAGAGAAAGCAGGACGAAGTTTTGGTGGTTTTCAACAGAAGGTTCTACAGGATATATCATGATAGGCCTTTGGAGATCCGACCCACTAAGAATTCTTCCATGATATACTATGTTATGGCTCAACATTCAAATTTAGTTATTCTCTTGTTATAAAGGAAATATTCATCCTTAACACAGTTGTTTGAAGATGCTCAATAGGTGGAGGAGAACATTCGTGCTTCCAGGAGGATCCGAGAGCGGGTTGAATTTGAAAATCCGCATGTACGTGAGCCAACAAAATATTAGGATGGTTCAGTTTTTGAATAGGAAGGTTATGAATGTAAAAAAATTTTGGGACAACAACTAGCATGTGAGCTCATTTCATATTTGGTTCTGAATTCTTCAACACTCGCACAGTATTCCAGAGACAGGTATGAGTCTGAATTTTATGATCAATTTGCAAACCAGGTTGAGCCTATGGTAACCGATGATTGTATAGGCAACTGCATGTTTCTAGCTGTTCATTATCCCTGTCATTTAAACACTACTCTATCATCATCTTCTGAGCATGATTCTGAAGAGGGAGTTATAGTTTTTGATAATCACAAAGTGATCTCAAGAGAACAAGAAGGTCATCAATATTCCAGTAGAGGAGCAGTCATAGATGTGCAGCTGTTTCCCGAAGACTAGCATGTTTTCTATATCATCTTCAAAGATCCGGTAGCAGCCTTCATAGAATTTTACTTTTCAGAGAACCTAAAGATTTCAGATTTTTTAAACTCATTAGCATTTTCGGGTGAGAATAGTTTCCTGAATGATTTTCTATCATTGCTATTATATTTCAGACATCATCTTTTGATTAGTGACAAAGACAATATTATTTCAGTATTGAAACTACTTGGATGGTTGTTATGGAAGTCATCCTTTACCTAACAAAATTTCAGAGATGTTTAGAGTAGAGTAGTGTAGGAAATAAGCTCGCTTCCCGAGCATTTGTTTTCCTTTAGTTTGTAGCAATGGCAGTCAATTTGTGTGAATAAAGACATGTTTTAAGAAAGTTCAAAAAATGGTTGATTGTTGACTCCATAGCCCAATAGACAAGGCGACTGGAACTACTATCTTCTTGGAGCCTCATAGGGAGGTCTCCATCCCAGTTGGAGCCAAATGTTAGTGACCAAAATATAAAGGACTTTTGAGAGCGTTTTTATCTCTCTCTATTTGACTCATTGCTTTCTTCAGACTTTTGGCCAGTGTCTTAACCTCGAGGTTCTTCATCAATCTACCGGTGATTAATTTTACCTTGAAATTCTTTAGCTCTGCCCTCTTAACCTAAAATACAAAAATGCAATAAATTGGTAAACCCTAGTCTATGTTTTAGATCTCTAACTATATTTTATATACAGTTTTCTCACATTATCAAAGATATGTGGTGTGTGCTTTAAAATGTCCTATGCCCAAGTCTTACTACAAATCAAATCTATTGAATATTGCATAGAATTATTACATATTGACTAAGCATAGACCCAAGCCACATACCCAATTCTTATATTAGCTCAACCGAGTCAAAGTCATATCATACCATCCTATATGCTAGTTGTTCTTAAATTTAAAGACACGAACCAAGCTATGTAGCTAGACCACGAACTAAGCTATGTAAATAAAGTCAAGCCATGAGTCATATACCAACCAAGCAACAAGTTGACAAAAGGTCATAAGTTAACTCATGGCCCATTCATGAAACCTTGCCATTTGTCCCAAAACTAAGCCTAGCGCACCAATCAGTTTAAAACCTAAAACCTAATGCCCGATTTCCAGGCATATGGTTGCATGCACAGATGTCAAATGGTAAACATAGTTTGGATGGTGAAATATTTTGACAGGTGAAGGCATTAGGCCACATGAAAATCAAGTCACGAATAAGAGCCACGAAGAGATTCAGGGTTTGGCAGATCAAGTGTATTCATGGGCTCGCCACTGCTAAAGTGATTTGATTTCTAGTTGAAGTTCAAAGCTTTGTTTTTGGCTTGTATGTTGCAAACTAGATTCTCTACTCAATTCAAAGACTACATCGCCAAGGGTACCTCGTGGAGCTGTAGCATCAAAGTGTTTTAAATATGGAATTTCTTATCTTGAACAAACTATTTTTTGCTATGTCCTGTCTGGATGAGGTTTTCCTTGCTAACAGACAGAAAATCAATCCTTAGGAGTTGACATAAAATCTCAAACGTCAATTTGTGCATAGTACAAGATTGTTGTTTTACTACTTCAGGAAATTACTCGACTACAACATGCGCAAGGGCCTAGTGCTATCAATGCAAAGGAGGAAATGGCTAGACTTTTTCACCATCTTGGCTATTTGCCTCTTCTTGAAATTGAAAAGACTATTGTTAGTCGAGCAGAAGAATGTGCAAGCAAGTCCTCAGTTGTGATGATAGTTTTATATTCAATGTGGAATTATTGGCTCCTATTCCAGCTGCAAACTACATCATCGGTCAAGTCTTCAATGTTGATTGAGTGCAAAATCATCATTGAATAGTACAAAAGCATGTAAATCATTGTAGAAGAAATGCCTGGGACAATATTTTGCAACTCCTGACTATGCAAATCCTGTCTTCTTCTAGTAGTGGTGGACTTAGTATAGATGGAAGCACCAACAACAGTGTTTCCAAAGCTCTATTTAAGGAAAAGGAAAATGCATTTTGTTTTCTACATTTTGAACCGGAGTAAAAATACACTGCCCTTCAATATCCAAGTAGAGTTGTTAAACATTATAGACTTGAGTATTGTGCCTCTGCAAATCAACATGATGAAGTTTTCATTTAGAAGCATGTAATTTGTTTTCCAAATATACAGAATCCAACACTTGGCAACAATTGGCAGTTGAGAATTATTTCAATATTTTCTCCAGACTTTCGGTGGCTAACTATATTCTGTCCTGGCCTCCTTAGCCACTGAAAGTGCATAGATTTGTACAGGATCAGCAGGTGGAAAGAATTTGAGTTAGGTGGACTTGTTTTAGATTTTTGTATAATGACTCGTGACTTATGTTGAAAATATTAGTCAAGAACATCTTTTCTCCTCAAGGAAAATTTGTGTGGCACTTGAGAACTCAAGTTGGATGAGACCCAATCCCTTAAATATAGGATCTAAGTCCTTAAGTTATTGCATTTGTTTTCATTTAGATATTTGTGAAGATATTCGATCCTTTTCTTTGGGATCTAATAATCATCATGTAAATCTTATTTAAGTTGATTGAATTATGATAAGACGGAGGGGGAAGAGGAAACAGTCAGAGGATTGTGGTTCAACCTTGGATACTTCTAAGCATATTTCATGTATTGAATACTTTTATGAATTCATCTTGACATAGAATCTTCCTTCACTGTACTCTATTCAGTCTTTCCATTTCTATCTTTTCTTGTTTATGAGTAAATGTTGTATACATTCTTCTATGTATATCAAATGACAGATGATTTTCATCTCATTTCTTCATTTGATATCTTAAGATTGCATACATTGTTTATATAATATCAGACAAATGTCATCTTGTCTCCTTGTTGATGAACTAAGCTGATAGACTTTCCTGTTTGTTATAATTGGTCATTCACACTGACAGTTGTATGTGTGTTTCTACTGATATGATGAACTTTCTTCACATGTCCACATTTTGATTACACTTTATGAACAATATAGTTGAAGGCCTTTTATCTTTGAGTGGATTCATATGTATCTTGAGTGAAAGTGAGCATATTAAGTCATCCGACTTGATTCCATTTCCCATACTTTATTGAATATTTAAGTTACCAGGCTCATTCCCTTTACAGTCAGAGAAATATTCCTAGAGTGATAACAAATCCCACAACTCTCTCACTCTCGCTCTCGCTCTCATTATGATCTCTCGCATGCTCACTCACTCTCTCCCCTTTTCTCCCACTTCCTCTCTCTTTCTCCCCCAAGTACTTTGCCTGTCTCCCCCACAACAACTATATAGATAAGTTCAAATTACAAATATAGAAAATAATAATAAGTTTACTTTGTAATTTCAAATATAATTTTTTGATGACTTATATATATATATATATATATACTCTCTATACATATATACATATATTTTTTTTTTTTTTTTTTTTTTTTTTTTTGAGGAATTTCAAAGTGTTAAATGTGACAATATAAAACTTTGATAAAATCACAAAATCAAATTTATTAATTATTACAAAATTGTAATGTTTCAAAGTACAACCTACTACTAATTGTATAGAAATCATAATAATTTTCAACTAGTATCATAGTATCATAATTATTTCTAACTAATTAAACTACCATTCAGTTTAGTAACAATAATAATCATAATTTGATTGATTGATATAACCATTAGTTGGACCGAATTGTGTCATAATTCACACATGAAGAGTATCAACTTGTACTTTTGAAATCCAATGAAGGATTAAGGGTCATTTCATTGATATTTTATTTGAAAGATAGTGTACGATATCTTGGGCATTGTGAATCTGACGATTACACTTTGTTTTAATGGCACTAAGGTTCAAATTACAGGAAAGACAAATAATTAGAAATTTGGAATGCATACCATGACTATTACTAGTGTTAAAAATTTTCTGATTTATTTGTTCTGCAACATGAGTTATTCAAAACTTTGTAGATACATTTCACGAAGTTCCTACTAGTTCAGTTAAGAGTGCTCTTGAAGCAAGGGATAAAATTTTTAAAGGTTAAGCAAGGATTGAAAAACCCATGTTGGACTTTCAACTAATGGTTGAGAACAAAATGAACATAATTATGAATGATTTAATGGGGATTAAACATTATGTTCATGTTCTAAAATGTCCTAGATGCCATGTTGAGGAGAATAATGGAGTTGGAGGTATTAATTCATTTTCCTCTAGGCACAATGTCTACATAATTAGCCAACATGAGGAAATGGGTGAAATGTCTACATAATTAGCCAACATGAGGAAATGGGTGATGCCTAAATAGAATAAGATAATTATATATTAGTTGTTTTAAGTTTAAGTACTATGTCTGAGGATGTGATTTAGACATATTTTGTAATTTTGAAAATTCTAGGCTTTTATCCTAATACTTTGTATATCTCGTTTTTAATATAAATGACTTATGTTGTTCCTCTAATAACTCATCTCTTATTTGACCAATGTGTGTTGTGTTTATCTAAAGGATAATTACAAGAAATATTCATCTGAAAGATATGTTAGCAAGAGATTTTGTTTATAATTTCTTCGTTTCAATGTACTTAAGCCAATGCGAAATTTGATATTTCCACTCATATATATTTTATACATACTATGCTCAGTTTGTGTAAGGAATTTTAAATTATGTTGATAAATAAGATTTTGTAATAAGATTTTTTTTGCACAACAGAGTCTTTTATGACTGAAAATGAAAAATTGATTGTGGTTTCCCTCATAACCCACCATCCTATCATTCATCATAATGTTGAGAGTCTTTCTAGATATAAATCATCCTTTTTGGAGTGTAAATGCACTACTAAACATGTTATAAATATTGGAATGATCAGTTGTTGAGAGTTGTTGAGGAATCAAGATGTTCTAGGAGATTTCTTGCAACGGTCAACGTTACATTCATTGCTTTGATCCAATGTTTTCTTTAAAGCGGAATTTCACCAATTTGTCTATATTTTATTTGTTTTGAACAAATTTAGGTTACAAATTTTCATATTCTCATTAAAAAAATCCATATAATAGGTTTTCTTAAAAAAGTTCCCAAATCAATGATTATGCATCTCAAATTTTTCAGGAATATTCAGCACATGTGGATGAATAGTTAATAGCATCTACTCTTAGTGTGTAGAGTTTTTTCCATGTATTTCAAAAGATATTTTCCAATGCCATTTCTTCTTCTTGTAAGTTGCTTTTAATTATTGTCAAAGATGCACATGTGACACTAATGGAATGGTGTATGTGTATATATATATATATATATATATATGCTTTGATCACCAAATAGTTTGATAAGTTATGACTTATGTGTTTTGAAAGAAGAAATATTGATTTGATCTCTAAGTCTGATCACCCTACTTTTTTTCAATATACCTTCTATTTTTAATAGTGAATAAAGGTCTTATTAGAGATTTGTTGGATGTAATTAGGTGGGTCAAAATTGGAACTAGGGCGTGCATTTTACTCTGAGGTCAATTTGTATTCAAATTTACATTAAATCTGAAATATAGCTGCATGAAAGAAACCTCTCATGTTCTTCATTTACAATTTAAATGACATATGCCAATTTAATTACAATATATATGTAATGTTCTTGACTCGGCTAGTCTAGGAAATATTGCCAAACTGATAAGTCCACTATCTCATCTAATACACTAGGGTTTATGGATGTGTTTGAGTTAATTGTTTAACATGCTTGGTGTTTTTCTCATGTGTGTTTCATTCAATTAATGTTTAAGCAGAATATACGATGCATATAGAATAAGGAACAAACACCATCTCATTCATATGTATAATGAGGAGAAAAAAATAAGGAAATACAATGATATGCTGAAAGCAGAGAAATAATTGTTAGCTAGGTCTCATGGATCGTCACTGGAATAAAAGAAACTAATAAAAAATATTCGTGATCAGAAAATGAAGGCATATATGTGCATGCACGGATAGATCAATAAAATTGTAGTTCCGAAAAATAACGACAACTACTACAAACAATGGAAAACTCGCCTTGGTGGCTATACTTGACAAAATTTCTTGGAAACTATCCCAAACTGAGCACCCTAGCCTCTAGAATGATTATGATGACTATCAAACTGGAGATCAGAGCCCAGAAGCTCTGGATGTCACCCCTTAGGGGGTTACACACCTCTTGGACTCTCTGAGTGCACCCTAGTGATTCAACAGTTGGAATCCATTGCTATATATCTCGAAATTTGCACCCTGGACAATGATGTACTAGGTTGGAAGGGTTTCCTCAGATCTGATCCAGAATACCCTATGGAACCCACAATGTCCCTCCTCAAGAGTTGTACACTTCCTGGTTGTCGAATGCGCCCTAAGAGATTCCACCGTTATAATCTTATGATTGGTAGCTCAAAATATGCTCCCTGGCTAATCCTCAACTGGGTCAGGAGTAATCTGCAAGATAATCCCTGGTCTCATGCAGCTACACAAAACCATCTCTAACCCTTGCACCCACACTGGATGAGCTGCACAATCACTACAAAACTAGATACTCCTAAATAGCATGATGAAATACCTAGATAGTATCTCTGATATTCTAGGGTGTGTCTCTCAACATCAAAACCAATCAAGGTGGTGGTTTCCTCCGGAAATCCACAAAACAACAGAAGGTCGATTATCCTCATCTTGAAACTCTCTCAACATCAAATCATAAACATAGTGACGAATTAGGTCGAATTCCTCCCTTTATAATCTTCCCTATCTAATTCTCCATTGACATCACTTAAGCTAGGTGCTTTTCATCCTAAGATGAGTGATTAATTAATTAAGTCTCTCCCTCAACACATTTTTCTTCTATTTATCCATTGACTTTATCTTAAGTGACTTTTTCTATTATCTTTTGTTTAATTCATTGTTTAGCCACTAATTCACCCTTATCTCTTCTCTTGTTCCATGTTTGTGCCTGACTATATTCTACGGGAACAAATAGACTACTAAGTCACTCCCTACTGGCCTACTCTTGGGAATGGGACATCATAGTCCTCCCTTCTCGAGATTTCTTGTCCTCAAGCAACATCAATCATGGGTGTTGCAATATATGCTCTCCATCCCATGTGGCATCTTCCACTGGAAGTCCCCTCCATCTAACCAAGCATTCCCTGATGACCCTGCTCCTCAATTTTCACTCTCTCTTCTTGAGCACCTCCTCCAACACTAGCTCCAACTGCCCTCCCTCATCCAATGTGGGAATCTCCTTTGATGTGTTTATGAATTGTCCCATGATGTTCTTGAGGCAGGATACATGGAACACATTATGAATCTATAAGGTCCATAAAATCTAGGCTTGAGCTTCTTAGCCCCACTCATCTTTAGAGATGATTGTCTGTAAGGTTGGAGTCTCAAGAAAACAAAGTCCCCAACCTCAAAGTTGTGCTCTATCATGTGTCTATCCGCACTCATCTTCTGTCGATTATGTGTTGTCTGCAGGTTCTCTTTTAGTAACTTGAGAATCTCCTAACTCTCAGTGATCCAATCCTTGGCTTTGGGAGCTTGACTCTCCCCAAAAACCAATTATACCAAAGTGGGAGCATCATAAACGTACAATACTTGGAAGGGTGTCATTCCAATGGACATGTGGAAAGTGGTGTTGTAGCAATGATCTCCTAGATGTAGCCACCTGACCCATGTTCTTTGTTTTCCACCCACATAGTTACTCAAATACCCATCAACCCACTTGTTAACTATCTCGGTCTACCCATTTGTCTGAGGGTGATAGCTAGTGTTGGGTGTCAACATTGTACCCACCATTCTAAATAACTCTCTTAAGAATGTACCAATAAACCGACTCTCCTTATCACTGATGATGTTCCTCCATAACCCATGAAGTCTGAAGACCTCTTTAAAGAATAACTCGGCTACCTGAACTGCATTGTACTCTGTCAGTATGGAATAGAAGTGAGAAAACTTGGTCAATATGTTGACCACTACATAGATGCAATCCTTACCTTGAACCTTCGGTAGGCCTATGATGAAGTCCATCGATATGCTCTCCCATTTCTACTCCGGAATGGGAAGTGGTTGAAGTATCATGGAAAGGCGTCAAGTAGGCTGTTATGAGATACTTCCATAATGCTATGGAATGGGAAGTGGAACTCATTGATGTATCCCATAATGTCCTGCTTGAGGCCTTTCCATGAGAACCTCTCTCTAATTTGCATGTAGGTTTTGAAAAACCTTTGATGGCCTGCCAGTGGTGAATCATGAATTGTTGCTAGGATGTTATTCTTGAGTCCTAAATCTAGTACTAAGTAGACTTTATCCTTGTAGAATATGACATCGTCAATGACCCTGTACTTGTCATCCTAAACCTGTCCATCCAAAACCTCACAATAAAACTTGTTCTTGGAATATTCCACTAACAAGTGGGATTTTCAATCCGCTGAAACCTCCATCAAAGAACATGTCGTAGGTCTCCTAGATAATGCATTGACCACAATGTTCTTCTTATCCTCTTGACGTACTCTATGTCAAAGAAAAAGGCATACACATTTTTCACCCATTTATGTTCGCGCTCACTGAGGTCCTTCTGCTCAAGGAAATACTTTAAGCTGTTGTGATCTGTTTTGACCATGAATTTTTTGCCCACCAATATTGTCTGAATTTGGTCAAGGCATGCATGATTTCCATAATTTCCTTGTCATAAATGGAGTACATCCTCTCAGGATGACTGAGATTCCTTCTCTTGAACACAATGGGGTGTTCTCCCTACATCAAAACTTCCCCAATACCCTCTTCGAATGCATCACACTCTAATACAAATGGTAAGGTGAAGTCTGGCAATGCTAACATTGGACATGTTCCCATGACTTCCTTCATATGATCAAAGTTTATCTGAATCCTCAGTCCATATGAAAGCCCCATGGTGGGTGATATATGTAGGCGGTGCTCCAAGATAAGAAAAACCTTGGACAAATCGCCTGTAATAGTTGCATAGCCAAAAGAAGCTCCTCAACTCTTTCACATTCCTGGGCATTGGCCAATCCAGAATGGCCATGATATTCTCTTGGTGCACCTATACCCCCTGTGCACTAATGATGTGGCCCAAGTAAAGTTGTTTCGTCATACCGAACTCACACTTGGAATCTTTGGCGTATAGTGACTGTGTCTCCATGATGCTCAGTACCTCATCCAAGTGCCTCATATAATCATGCCATGTCTTTTTGTAGACCAATATGTCATCAAAGAAAACCAAGACTGATTTCCTCAACTGTTCCATGAATATGTGGTTCATGCAATATTGAAATATAATCGGTGTGTTGGTTATCCCAAATGGAATAACTAGGAATTCCAAGTGACCAAAGTGGAATCTAAATGTTGTATTCTCTATGTCCTTCTCTCAGATGTTGATATGATAATATCCAGAGAGTAGATAAATATTCGAGAATAAAACTACCCCATGCAGTTCGTCCATCAATGCATCAATGCGAGGGATATGATATTGGTTCTTGATGGTTTTCCTTTTCAAGGCCCGATAGTCAATGCATATCCTCATGGTACTATCCTTCTTCAGAGCTAAGACAATTGAATAAGTCAATTGACTGCTACTAGGTCTTATGTGTCCCATTGCTAGCAATTCCTTAATTACTTTCTCTATCTCATCCTTTAACCTCCTAGGATGACGATAGAGTGGTGTGATCATAGCTTTGCCCCCCTCCTCTAGCTCAATAGTATGCTCAAACCCTTTGTCAGGTGATCTCCCTATTGGAAATGAACCAAAATCCTATTGATTCCTCCCCAACAAGTTATGTATCTTTGTCAGATATTGTTGTCGACCCTATGAATCCTTTTGCATAGTGATCAAGCACTCTACAACATATGCTACCACCCCATGCTTGAGTATGCTCTCCATCCTCTTGGATGAAACTATACTGGGTGTCCCTATCAACATGCCTCTTAGAACAATCCTCTTCCCATCACTATCTATGAACCCCATCTCCGAGTTTTGGTAGTTTGTGGTGATTTTCCCAATGTGATCAACCACTGGACTCCTAACACCACAATTGTGTACGATAGGTCAACTACATAAAATGTGTATTTCATGATGTAGTTACCTAACTTAATATCTCAGTCTGGGACTCTGTCTAGACACTCCACTATATGGCCATCTACTACTGCAACATCAAATCCCTTAAACTCCTCTGTATGAAGTGCATGCCTCGATACTAATGAAGCATCAATGAATTTGTGGGTGGCCCCACCATCGATTAGGGTGATTTCCCACTTTCCCTGAATAGTCCCTATGATCTGGAGTGTGTCATACATGGGAACACTAGAAAGGGTCTCTATGATTCCTCCCTTTACTATTTTTCATATGTTAGCCTGCTCAGGAGGATGTGGTGCTACCAGTGGGTGGGTCCCTATCGGTGTCGGTGGTCTCCATGGAGGATGCTCCTCTACATGTGATAGCTCCTCCTCTGAGCTAGTGGATCCATTGTCCTTGTCCTCTTCCTCACTATCCACACTGTCTCCTGCCACCTCAATATAATGGATCTCTCCCTTGCCCATGCACCTATGGCCTGGAACTCAAGGGTCTATGCAAGAGAAGCATAGATTCTTCCTCATCAATTATCATTTGGTGTCATTTTCCAACTTGGGCTTACCGTTCCATTCCCTTTGAGTATTTATCTGATCCAAGTCTCTCTATGGTACAAAGGGTTTGGTAACATTTTTTGGTTTCAGTGTTGAGTCCCCCATGTCTCTCATGCACACAATGGCCTCTTGTAGGGTGTGAGGCTTGAAAGCCTTAACCCAACCCCTAAATGGCTATGTCAATGCCTCAGTGAATAGCTTCACCAATATGTTCTCAGATATATCGGATACGACCACTGCCTTCCGCTGGAACTCTGTGATGAAGGCCTCGACTAATCCTGTCTATCTCAATTGTGTAAGATCCCTGAAATAGATCTTTCTATCTCTCCTGTCAAACCTCTCCATCAACCTCTCAGTGAACTCTAAGTATGAAGTAATGTGTTTGTGACCCAAGGTAACCAACCGATGGTACCACCACTCGTGGGCCTCCCCATCCAAGTGCAAAGCGGTTAAACAGATAGCCTTTGACTCTGTCATTGGGTTAATATTGAACTATGTGTCAAGATTTTGTACCCATTCCTGAGCTAAGCATCATGATGATCCGTCGAAACTAGGAATTTTCAACATTCCCACTTTCTTGATGAAATCCATGTTGTGAGTTTTCCTAGTGCCCCTCTATGCTTCCCGAGGTCTATTTTGATACCTAATCGAACAATAGTCTATAAAAATCATGTATGCATGGAACTCTGGTCCTAGTGCCAAGTAATCTCTCATGTTTTCTCTTAATGGATCATGTGGCACTACCTGCCCCTGACATGGATATCATTTTGCATGCCCTGGTTATCCCAATGACTGTCCTCCCTCGAACTGTGGATATAAAGGTTGGGGAATCCTTCTAGATGATGTATGTTCTCGGATAGGTGAAGGGTGTGAACTCCCTCCGCCCTGAGATCCATTGGAGCCATTGGCCCCACCTCCCTGGTGTCCTCCTAAACCACTATTACCTCCTGGGGCATTGGCACCTATAGTTCTCATGATATGATGGATCATCTATGTAATGATAGCCATACATGCTATGTCGTTCATCATGTCCCGTTGTCCTCTCGCCAGGTCATTCAAGATGGCCTGTGTACTATCCGGATGTCTCTCGAGGCCTTTCCCCCTACCCTATGGAGTCTCTCATATATCACACATACTCCTCTCTATCTATGCCTCTGTGTCAGAGATGATATGATCTATGTCGTATAACTCTGGCTCTATATCGGACTGAGTGTGGAAGGAAGTGCAGTCCCTTTTGTTCCTATCTCTCTGGTCTCTGCTATGACCTTTGCGGTACTGAATGTACTCGTCCCCAATATTTCCTCAGCCCTCTAGGTATTCTTCATCTATTCCTGGAATCATGGGGTCATGGGAATAACTTTATTCATAGGTTGGCAGGAAGAAATCACTGATACCTGGTAATGTTTTGGACTCGGATAGTCTAGGAAATACTTCCAAACTGATAAGTCCACTGTCTAATCTGATACACTGGGGGTTTTTGGATTCATTTGAGTTAATTGTTTAACATTCTTGATTATTTTCGCATGTGTGTTTCATTCAATTATCGTTTAAGAAGAATATACGATGCATATAGAATAAGCAACAAACACCATCTCATTCATATATATTATGAGGGGAAAAAAGAAAGAAATACAATGATATGTTGAAAGCAGAGAAACAATCGTCAGCTATATATTGTGGGTCATCACTGGAATACAAGAAAATAATACAAAATACCCGTGATCAAAAGATGAAGGAATATCTACAAATGCACGGATAGATTTATAAAATTACAATTCTGGAAACTCACAGCAACTGCTACAAACACTGGAAAACTCGCCCCAGTGGCTATACTCGACAAACTTTCCTGGAAACTGTCCCAAACTAAGTGCCCTGGCCTCTATCATTCTTATCATGAATTTTGGACTAAATATCGGACCCTGGAAGCTCTGGATGTCATCCCCTGGGGGGGTTTCACACATCTTGGGCTCTGTGAGTGTGTACTAGTGATTCCACCGTTAGAATATGCTGCTATATATCTCAAAATGTGCTCCCTGGCCAATCTTGTACTGGGTCGAAATGGTTTCCTCATATATAATTTGGAATACCCTCTGGAACCCCAAATGTCCCTCCTCAAGAGTTGTGCATTCCCTGGATGCCAGATGCTCCCTGGGATATTCCACCATCAGAATCTAATGATTGGTGTCTCAAAAGATGTTCCATGGCTAATCCTCAACTGGGTCGGGAGGAATATCCAAGATAATCCCTGGACTCATGCAACTACACAAAATACTCTCTAACCCTTGCTCCCATATTGGCTGAGCTACACAATCACTACAAAACTAGATACTCCTGAATATCATGGTGAAATGCCTAAATGGTATCTATGATAGGATAGGGTGTGTCTCTCAACATCGAAACCAATCAAGGTGGTGGTTTCCTCCAGAAATCCACAAAACGATAGAAGGTCAATTCTCCTCCTCTCTTTAACACCCCTATTTTCCCCTAGCTTGTAATAAATCATTAATTATGATTACCATGCTAAGGCATGCGAATGATGTAAATGTATTATTGTTTAGATTTCCAATGACTGACTGTCGAGGTGAATCCTTGAAGTACTGGCCATGATATCACTAGAGGAAAGTATGTGAAAACTATAAGAGAGGGTACATTATGTCGAATGACCCCAAATTTCCCTTGTTGAGAATAATAAACCCCCCTTCGGATCCCAAGGAGAGGAATCAGTTAATGAATAAAGGATTGGTGGTTGAATAATCAACCACCCCCATGAATGGAAGCAAGATCTGGCTGAGGAGACAAGAAGTGTTGGCCCTTGACCAAGTTTTGGGAGATCCTTGGTCAAGTTGACCTATTTTGGGACTTCGATAGCCTGTCGAAGACGGAGCGCAAGATGAAGTAGAGATCGCGGGATCTCAGCCCTTTTTTGGGTCCTTTTTGGGAGTTTGGAATATGTAATGGGAATGGGATGTCATCCCATGAGTTTACCCATGTTTAGGCCTATTTTGTATGTATAAATAGAAGGCTACGCAATGTAAGAAGTAGTGGAATAGTGTGCAAGTGTTGTGCAAGTTGGCTAAGTGCTAAGAGTGGTATCTATGTGATCAAGACTTGTAAGGCTTTGTGCATACTATGTGAGACTTGTAGAGCCAAGTGCAAGTCATTGTAAGAGACTGTGGAAGGCTTTGTGCTGCAACGCAAGGAAGGAGGATCTAGTGAACTGCGCAGATCTCCTATCTTATGCAGAGTAAGGGTTTTGGCTCTGTGCATGTAGATGATTGATTGAAGATAATAAAGAAGAAGAGTTGGTGGACATAGCCCCAGGGTGGGGGTGAACCATGTAAATACTGTGTTATTATGCTATGTGCGATGTTTTGATGTGTTTATGTGTTATGTACTAAGTGCTTTGATATAGATAGATAGATCTGTTTATGCTTGGTGCTTATGATGAATCTGGATGCTAGATGTGACATCTGTGAACTTTCTTAGTGCTTGAATCTTCTAGATCTTATCTAATTCCTTTGCTAAGTTATTATATACATTAGATCAGGGTGAATGTTGTGATGCTATGTTTTCTCTGCGGAGTAGATATTGGTTAGATAATGATGAAATAATGATGCTAAGTGATCTATTAAGTATTATAATCATAGATCTGTGTCCCAGCTAAGGTTGTAGACACTTGAGTACTGCAACAACCCCTGCCTCTACCTCGAATGAGACTTCATCTGCTTTGCAGGTGTTGCCAAAAGGGTCGGTAGTTAGGATTTTGTTGGTGTGTTGTTGTAGCGTTGAACCTTGGGTCTTCCCCTGTGCCAACAAATGGTTTCGTTGTCGAGACCTAAAACTATGATTGCTGGGAACTGAGGAAGAAGAATCTCTGTTCAAAGATCTGATCTGAAATTGTGCAAGCTCTGTGCTAAGGAAAATAAGTCTAATCTGAATAAAAGAGGTAAGATCTGGAAGCTTTGTGCCCTAAGAAAGGTAAAAGTGAGATTTCTTGATTAAAAAGGAAAATAAGTCTAATCTGAATAAAAGAGGTAAGATTTGGAAGCTTTGTGCCCTAAGAAAGGTAAAAGTGAGAATTCTTGATTAAAAGAGGTAAGATCTGAAAGCTCTATGCTCTGATAAAGGTAACAATAGTGAAAAAGTTCTAGATCTGAAAGCTTTGTGCTTTGTAGAAGTAAGATTAGTGAAAAAAATTGTTTCAAAAATATGAATCTAGGTATGTTTGATAGATTTCGTCCTAGCTTGAAAACTAGTGTATTAATAGATGAAAGAAGATTTGATATGAATAGATCTAATAAGAATAGTGAAAAATATCTTATACCTATGCATAGAAAGGATATTTGGACTAATAAGTATATGCAAGATCCTAGAAACATTTTTTTGCAGGTTAGCTACCATGATCCTGTAAGTTTTAAACCTGCAAAGTAAAGCAATGCATATAGATTCTTAAGTAATACATAAATTAATCAATGGCTCATAAACAGAGTACACAGAGATTTTATACCAGAAACCCTCAACCGGGAAAACCTTTCTTATTTTCATTATCTCGAATTTCACCATTCGCCATACAATATATACAATGTTTTTAGGTATTCCGTAGATACCAAAACCCTAATCCCTTAATCCAGGATTAATTTACAAATCCGCTAAAAATAGCAAAATCCACTAAAAATAGCAAAATCCGCTAAAAATAGCAAAAATCGTCAAACACAGTTGTCGTATCTGACGCACCCACACACACACACATGCAAAGAATATAACACATACCCAACATTCTCCCACTTGTTGTTTTCTTTGCATCCAGGGGTCCAGGGGATTATATAGTCAACAATCCAGGGTAGCAATGCCCATTGTTACTCTACACTAGGAGAACTTTTCTGTGCTCACAGACTTTGTCAATGAATCTGCAGCATTCTTCAAAGTGTCAACCTTTTCCAGCAACACCTTCGTTTCCTCAACCATGTCTCTCACAAAGTGATACTGAACATCAATATGCTTTGTCTTCGAATGATAAGTTGGGTTCTTTGCTAGGAATATTGCACTCTGACTGTCACAGTTTAATCTCACTTCTTTTTGTACCAACCCAATACCTGAACACAATCTTTGTAACCATATTTCTTACTTGCTTGCATGAGTGGCTTCCATGTATTCAGCTTCTGTAGTTGAGAGTGCCACTACAGCCTGTCTTTTGCTCATCCAACTGATTGCTCCTCCAAATAGGTTAAACACATACCCACTTGTATATCTTCTGCGATCCAAATCTCTAGCCCAGTCTGCATCAACAAAGCCATGTA
>SNQJ01S0170346.1:2153-14753 GCA_010110895.2 Picea sitchensis
CATTTCAACATTTCACATCATCTAACTCATTATTACAATTTTTACATCATGCCATGTTTAGACTTTAGCAATTAAAATTGTTGTTATAGACTGACTGACACTCTAGGTGGACTAACCCATGGCTAAAGTTGTCCGACCGAGCTAAAATTGGTCCAAGGATGTAGGAGGTGCTATTCCATTTCTTTTGAGCACAAATACCCCTATCAAAAGTCCAAGGATCCAGTTTTTACAATTATTGCTCAAAAATAATTAATTAATTAAATAATTAAACCTCCAAAATTAGGAAAATTTAATTAAAAATTAATTAATTAAAAATAACTAACCTAGACTCGACGGAATTCCGCGAAACTTTTTATGATGTCTTGCATGGTCATTTACAATGAATTCCCTATATAGTTACAAAAACATAAGCCCATTGCAACGTCGTTCACCACTTTCGAGGACATATGTAAAGTGCGAGGGAAAAACTCAAGGGAAATCATTAAGGCTGGAAGGCCCAATGATAACCTGAGGATAAAAAACCCTCGATGAAAGGAACTCTCCCAGTGAACCGATGCCAAGGTAACTGACCTAGACATGACTCATGCAGACCTATTACATTATTAACCCACGCAGGGGTGGGGAAATTCCAAATACAAAAATAAGAGTTGGGCCAAACACAGCCCTGTAGAACCAAAGGTCTTCAACCATACTGCATCTGACGATGCATCTCTTCATGGCACATGAGTTGACCACCGGTGCTAAATGGGCGGTCAACATGTCCCATTCACTTGAAAATTCACATTGGTTCATCTAGCTTTTACATCATCTGACATCCATCAACAATCCATCTTCACATTCGGAAACAGAAAATGCACCATGAACAAATAGATATCATAGATATGGAATAGGTTCAAGACAACTACTCCGCGGTAGAGGAGAATGTTAAGAGATACAAATATGGTGAAGACCTAGTATCCAAATGAATGCAGTGAAATTCAAAATCTCCAATACAATGCCTCCTAATGCCTTCACTGGTTACAAGTTTGCATGCCTACAATCATCATGATGCCATAGATAGGTACAAACCATTTGACCAAAAATTTCTAATGTATCTCTAAAATTCGTTCACATTCATCTATGGTTACTTTACTAAACCTTAGCCCAAACTAGTATAAACTTAACTCGATCTGGACTTTACTAAATCTCCAGCTTGCCTATTTTGTTACAATACATCGTATTCCACAGCTGCACACAACATACCTAAACAACATACATATGTATTAGTATTGTTCAGGGATAGTTTCCCTCCCTCCTACAAACAATTTGACCAAAAATTTATATATCTCTAAAATTCATGCATATTCATCTATGGTTACTTTACTAACCTTAGCCCAAACTAGGATAAACTTAACTCAATCTGGACTTTATTAAATCTCCAGCTTGCCCATTTTGTTAAAATACATCGTATTCCACAGATGCACACAATATACCTAAACAACATACATATGTGTTAGTATTGTTCAAGGATAATTTCTCTCCCTCCTATAACAACTGGTTTATGGGCTCTTTGTCTAGACATAATTGCATGTGTAGCATCCCTACTCAATCATCTCAGGGATTGTACTTACCAAGTATGCATTATCTGCATGTTAGGCAATCCTACATCTTAAGGGAGAGTCATAAGGTCAACTCCCAAACCTCCCCATGATACTTTATATCTGTCCAAAAATTAACACCATCTCTTTGTCACTAGTATCCCAATAAGATGTAACTCAACATGACTCCACCTCCCACCATATGACCATGAGCACAAGATGTCATCTTTAGTGCCTGAAGCCCTCAACTCTTCCCCAAATTGAGCAAAGTGGAACACAAAACCTTTTAGATTTTGATTATTTTTCAACCTGGCTTCAGTTTCTATAACTCCCTATGTGGCAAGATGAGTAACCCTGGCACCACTGTGACCATCTAGGCATAGTTAGGGCGTAGTTTCTATTATTGTTGCTCAACATGCAAATCAGAAAGCTCAAAAAATATCTTCACAAGTTGTATTAACTATTGCTCTTTACTCTGCTTCTGAAAATGAAAGAGCTACTGCACAATACTTTTCACGTAACCAACATATTGCACTTATAGTCTTATACCAAGGTTAAAAGCATATCCTGTAATAGATTTCCTATCGTCAAATGAACCTGCCCAATCTGAATCGGAATAAACTGTTGAGTGGACATACTTACCTCTGCCATACAAAATACCATTCCCTGTACATACATCAAACTCTCTTGGTTGTTCTCCAATGTTAAGCTTTAAGAGCTGCCATAACTCTAGAGATATATTTGCCTGCAAAACTCAAGACCAATGCCATGGCTGTGAGGTTGCCCACCAATTGTCAGTAGATTGACTCATTAGCAGGTTCAGAGTCAGTTGACTAACAATTTCAGCCCAACCTCCATAGGTGTATAAGTTGCCTTACAAAATCCTAAACCTTTCCAACAAACTCTTAGCATAATTGGTTGTGAAACAAACACACAACCATTAGTTTGTCATCATTCTACCCCTAAGCAATAATGTAGGAGGCCTAAATCAGTGATGTCAAAAGCTCAACAAATATCAGATTTTACCTTCTGAATTGCAACGCCCTAACTATCTCTGATAATTAAATCATCAACATAAACAACCAAAATCAGCAAATTATCATATATACTTTTGACATATAAATTTGGATCAGAGAACTCCTGTGCCTGTAAAATGTTTATCAATTTTGAGATACCAAGTCCATGTTGACTACTTCAATCCCTAAAGAGGCTTCACCAACGTGCACACCAGATGCTCCTTACCTACTACCTGGAAACCCTGGCACTAACGCAATACCTCCTCTTCTAAATCTCCATCAAGGAAAGCACACTGTACAGCCATTTGATATAATCTCCATCGAAAATGTGCTTCCATGGCCCAAACTCAGCTTATGGTTACCAACTTTGTTGTAGGGTCGAAAGTGATATGTGCATAGCACCAGCAAGTAGAAGAAAGATACTCACACACAAGAAAAGCACAAGGGAACACATATCCAAGTATGAGAGAAAATTATCGAGACTAGGGACAGTACAAATCTGTACACCCATTTGTATTAAGAATATATAGAGAGTACAAACTTGTGGAAGAGTGATCAAGTTTGACCATGTCTCCAATAAACGCAATAAAGTGGGTGAGTGATCAATTTAGAACCCACCCAAAAGAAATAAGGATAAGGTACAAAATAGAAAAATACAAATTATAATACATGTTTCCACGTGTTCACTAGACTACGTCTCATCAAAATACCTCTAACCATATGTTAACTCAAACACATTACCATCTTTTGGATCTGTATGCCACACAAAATTCAATCTACAAATTCCTCTGCCTCTAGTTTGTGTATATACATTATGCTGCCATGTATACAAATATGTACTACCACAGAATTTTAATTTCCTCTCTTCCATAAATAAATTTAAAAAATGATTACCTCTGTCTATCAAACTCTGTATTGTTGTCATCATTCCTCCCTGTCAAAAAGTTCAGGCTACCTAAGAGTGATGTCACCACCGAGCATAAAGATTATGGTACCTAATGTGATCTCTGTCTCATTGCCTTACTATTGGTGACTGACTAAAAGCGTCTGACTGCCAGCCTTCTCCTGAGCATTCATGCTTTCAGCTCCTGCTATCTAACTCTCATTACAACCAATTCGATGCATACACGTCACAGAGTCTTCTAAAATGCAGTAGCCATACAAAATGTTGCTGCCAAACCACACAGACGTCAAATTGAGTTAACCAACTCTCATGCCCGCAACCTAGAATTTTGTGCCCATGGCCACTCCACATGCAAGCTCATCATCAAAATGTCTATCATGATCATGCATGTGTCTACCACTATTTACTTCTGTGTACTCCAAAAAAAAATCATGCTTGCTTTTCCTCGACTTTGTGATACTTTAGGGGAATAGTTTAATTTATTAAATCTTCTTTAATAAATAAAATGCATACAATTTCTATGTCTCTATCTGATTGCTCATCTTTTGCCCTTCTTGTGCCAAAAAATTCCTTGGTGTTGTTGGTGGTATACCCTAACTAGAATATATTGGTGGTCAATAACACATGTTAGTGCACATACAATGACTTAAGCATGACCAATACAAGAAAATGAGCCAAAACACGGAAACATATCTGTACACTAAGCCAGGACTCAGAACAACATCTAAACTACTACACTAACTCAAGAATGCAAGAAACCTAACCAATACATAAGATACCTGACGCACTTTGTCTTTTTTAATTTCTTGCCATGTGAATCTCCCACTTTATGTGTGGAATTACGACCTCTACCAATGTGACCACCTCTTCCTCTACCAAAATTCTTTCTATTGTCCTTTCACACTAACTTTACTTCCACCTTTAGTACTAACTAATACGCGTTTGCCACTCAATCAATTTGATGCATACCTATCTCATCTTAAATGACAAATTTTATAACATTGATATACCTCGAAAGTCATCGATATTATCCTCCTTCTGTCCATCCCTAGTAGAAATTCTATAAAACTCCTTTGCGTACTCCTCTACACTTTGGTCCTTTTTGTTGATGATTGCAGCTACGTGAGACATTCTCCAGCTTACAAACCTGAGAGAAAGCCCCTAAGAGGGGTGTGTGGTTCCTATCTGAGACAGAGCTGGAACGTAGAGATGGCCTCCTCCTTACAAAGAGTTGAGAAGAACTCCAGATGATTCTCCTTTGTAACGCAGTGAGAAAGAAGATCTGCAGAGTTAGACGTGCATGTGGTTGAGCACAAGGTGAACGTGTGAAATCCCAAAGTGTTGGGTGCATCGTCATGAGAACAGAAATGAAGATGATGTATTAGCCTCCTCTGAGCATAAGAGTTGATGAGAAACTCCAGATGACTCTCCTGTGTAATGCAGTGGGAAAGAAGCTCTGTTGAGTGGACGTGCCTGTGGACGAGCACATGTGAACATGATCCTAGTGGCTGAGCACTAGTGAAGAAGTGGTTCTTCTGTGTAATGCAGTGAGCCAGAGATATGGAGATCCCTATGGATGTGCCCCTAGTGGATGAGCACTAGTGGGTGTATAAGATCCCTTGCTATAATGTTCAAGAGTCAGACTTGCATGTAACCCTAATTGTAATGTAAAGGGTACAGGTCGGCCCCACCTTAATGTGACTGGTAATTAATGTAAAAGATAATTAATCTAGTTAATATTAATTATATTGTGAGCTAGTCAAGTCGGCCTTGTTGTGACAATAGACACTTATGTTGACAAGTTCAGTCTAGTATAAGTAAAGGTAAATTCCCCATTGAGGAATCATATCTTTCATGTGAGTTTGGAAATTTCAGCAAGTACATCTTCTTGGGAAAAGTGCGCACCTCTCTTGGGCGCTAGTCTTCTAGGGTTTGAAAGCACCCTCTTATGTGCTAGGTTTTCTTGGTGGTGAAGGCCTTTCTCTTGAAGAATATAGCAAAGGATTTGGTTGAGTTTTCTTCCCTTGTTGAGAAGGATTTCCTAGGATACTTCTTGTGTTCTTGTGCATGGTGTTTCTTCTTGTGATCTTGGTTGCTACAACAAATTGTCTATGGTTTAAGTAAAATGCTAAAATGGAATGAACTTCATGCTTAAGCCTAGCTTATTGAAAAATCAACACTTTTGTCTCAAATTCAACAATTGCTTGAACAAACGCCTATTTGCAATCTACATGCAAATCCACAACCATCTTAGTCCAACTACAAATCTTCTCTTTACCCTTTTCAAACTTGCTCTTGCTATACAAAATTCCACTAAATCAAATCCTGTCCATTCAACTTGGTGCTGGTGAATTCCATCTTCTAAGGGTCTTTTGTTCTCTCGATTTTGAATGTTTCCATTTTTCTTAGCTAGTCAATTATTGTCCCTACCTTCAAGGTTCCATTATAACAAGAAAATTTGACCTTTTCTCCCCTTTTGTTCTTCAAAAATTCCATCCATTGTGCTACAACATCTCCATCTTCAACCTCACTCTCTTCTTCCTCTTTTGGTTCTGAGTTGCTCGCTTTGGATTCTCTATCTTGTTGTCTACTCTCTAACACCTCTATTTTTCTTCTCAATTCTTGCAAATTCTTTGTTCACTTTCATTCTTCCTCCTCCTCTCACAACCTCTCTATTGTCTTATTTTAGCCTCTCTCAATCCTCTCTTGCTCAAATAGGGAACATCTTGGATCCAAATAATTGTACGACCATTATGATTAGGCACAATTTTGCTAGGATTTATGCCACTGTCATGAAAATGAGACCTTTAGATTATTTGGAGAGTGACAAACTATATGTCCATGAGAAAGTGGGGTTCAAGAGAGATTATCATACCATAGATCACAATGTTACACTTCATGCTAACAATGAGGAGACTAGACAATGCTCTTCCAAAATCTTATGTTTCTTTGTGGAATTTCAAAAGACTTTTGTGTTGAGGGACTCTTTGTTTCAGAGGATTCACGATATTGGAATTTGGAATCCCCTATTCACCCATCACAACCATCATGAGGTTATATGAAACTGTTATTGATAGGATTTGTAGTTCTCAAGGCCTCTCTAATTTTAGAGGAGTACCTATTGGGGTTAAGTAGGGATGCTCCCTTTCATCAACCTTACTTGGGGGTTACATTGATGAGCTAGAGGCCCACCATAGCAAACACATGCATGTAGATGATGGTCATCTCCTACATTGGGTTTTGATTGCTATCCTCGTGTACACAAATGACATAGTCCTCTTAGATTCCTCTCATGAAGGCTTAAAAAGGTAGCTTAATTCCCTTGCCAACATTTGTGACCACATGGAGTTGATGGTGAACCTCAACAAAACTAAGTTTGAGGCCTTCAATCTGTCAAAATGGTCTATCATATTTTTGTTTCTTTTTCAAAGAAAGTGGGATTAAGATCACCTAGACTAACACTTATGTGGGCATCCAATTCACTGGTCCTAGATTCAATTTAAGACCTACAACCCAACCCCAAATTAGCACAGGGTGTGAGTCTCTTTCCATCATCAAGCACCAGTGCTTCCACATTCACTTTCAAGTCATCTTGGCTAAGATGCACCTCTTTGAATCTATCAACATGTTGATTGTTTTCTCTGGGGTTGAGGTTTGGGGTCCTAGGTTATGCCCTGTTGATTGGTCAGATAGAGTGAATACAACCCCTCGTGTTGCAAAAGATGAACCAATGCCAGTGGATTGTCCCTCAAGCTATTGGTGCCCATCCAATGCACCTTGAGAGCATTTTCAAATTGTTTTCTTTCCTTCATAGGGTTTGCACCATGGAAAACTCAATGATAGCATATGAGAGATACCCTAAATTGGCCCTTTGCTCTTCAGTGGAGATCACCTCTACACTCTTTGGACAAAGACATGTCTAGTTCTTAAAGGCTTCCTCACTACTTCAGTCCATCGACATCTCTAGAAACCACCCCCCCTCTTTTAGTGATTCTCTAGATGCTCCACCTCACCTACTCCCCCTTAAGCAAGAAATCAATAGGGCAGTCAAGGAGGACACTTATCGACATTGCATGTAGGTTATCTAGATCTCTCCTTCCTAGGTTCTTGTCCCTAAGATGGCCTTCTATTTAGAGCATTTTATACACTTAAAAAATGGTTTCATCATCTGTAATGATCCCAAGCCATTATGCAAGGATCATCACGGTTTTGGGTGTCTTTTAAAAATTATTCTGGTTGTGGTATTTCGTCAAACACTTTGTTGAATTACTTGTTTAGATGTGTTTACTTGCTGAATGGCCTCTTCATTTCGGCCTTAGGGTTTACTGATGTGTTTATATGTGTTTTGCAACAATAAACAAGAAGATACAATCATGGAACATACCTCAACCATATGCAATATGATAGACAAGCCAAAACATCCCAAATATGATTTTATTCATGAAATAGAGGAACCTGCTACAATGAAGATGCCAATCTGGAATGCTCAACAGATGGCTCCAAGATAGAAGTATGAGTTGCTACAAAAAGCTCCCGACAATACAAAATAAGCCTCCAAAGGCTGGATAAGAGATGAAGACCAATGCCAAGGTAGATCTGGGTCGTATGAAGTGCCAAACCCCCACTGGAAGATGCCACGTCCTGCTGGAACTGTCAACCCCTATAATTTCGGCCCTACTGTCAAAGACCTCCAAATGCTACGCTGAAGATGCCAAACTGTAGATCGGGATGAGTGGAAACCTCTCCTGAAATCTCAAACCGAAATGCTATGGATAACTCCTTCAAACTGAATAGATATGAATCTCAAAAATGCCCTCCTCTCCAATTCGTCCCACTGCTCTAGGAAATAATCTGAACCATAAAGCTCCCTCAAGAAGCACTAGAAATCATGGCTAAGGCCCTGCAAGTAAAACCCAATACCTGGAATTCCCAAAATCACTCCTCCTCAACTAGGACGAATCCTCTCTCAATGGATGGTGTGCCCCCTTGCTGGAAACCCTAACTGGTGCGCCCTCTCTCTTTCTGCACAAGTAACTGATGTGCAATCCTCCTGCAACTGAGTAGATCTGGAACTAGAATGGTGTGGGAGCGTATTGCATCTCTGAGACCAAGCTTGGGACAAGCTAGGTGGAATCTTTCACCATCGAATCGTCCTCTAGGGTTTGTTAAGTCAAAACCCTCAAAACCCCCAATGATGGGCTCACTAGCTAAAATCCAGATATCAAAAGATAATCATACATGAATCAATGAGAAGAAGCCCTTGCCTTTCCTTTCTACTTTTTGCTCTCCTTGTCCCTCCAAAGTGACTTTCATTTTATTAATATTTAATTAATTAATTATATCACTTTAATTAATTAATTAACCTTTTTACCTCTGAAAAACACCTTATCTCTCCTTGTGGCTTCCCTGGCCACTGAAAGTCACTTCTCACCATCCCATCCTGTAGTGTTGCTTCTCCCGATTCCAATGAGTTATTACGTTGAGAGGTTCCTCCAAGTAATGTGCCCAAAATGACCTCTTCGGTGAATTCAATTGACTTATAGCTCAAAATAGTCAAAATCATGGAAATCGTCGGAATGCAACGGAACCAAAGCCAACCTATGCGGAATGGCTCATAAGGATGGAATATGATGAGCAATACGAGCTAGACCCCACAATGCCTCTCAATAACCCTTGTACTCTCTAAAACATCCGTCTGGCTACTCTGGTCATCATAAACCTCTGCACTGTGATGATGTCCCAAAGTGGGGACATTACATCATCTGTCCAAAGTATACTCAACACATCACTATTCTCATGGTCTCAAGTTCCCACTCGAAAAATTCAAGGTTTGTTCCCATCAACTTGAAATTCAGCTTTATCCCTACAACCCACAAGAGAAGAGGATTTGTCAGTTATGCCACCTACAAGAGGTGGAGTCTGAAAAGCATTTTGTTTTCAAGTGAACCATATAGTACAAGATTTCCAGTAGATATTGTTGCTAGTTCCAAGATTCAGAAAGATCCCTTTCCACTTTCATCCCATCCCTAGACCAAAGATGATTGGTCCTTTGCATGCACGAGGTGGTGACTCTCGATCAATAGACCTTATCGGTTTCCTCTAGATCCTACCATGTCAAGTTAATCACCTCATTTTTCTAGCCTACTTTTCTAAATGGTAGGCATGCAAATCATCCAAGTGTAAATTTTCCAACCTAGGTGACTACTATCCTAATGTTCTCTCATTAAATAAATCAAAATAAAAATTTATTTAACAATAGAAAATTAAATTTATCAACATTGCATCAATCATACACTCACTGAAAAATGAACATCAAAAGAAATAAAACACATACATAGGGATTTCTCCTTCGAACTAGCTTTTCATTCCTTTGATCAAAGCTTACAATGTAATGTCCCATCTTCCCTAGGTTATCAGAATACCGTGGTGGTTTACACAGTTTCCCGTAAACCATTAGACGGATGAGTTAGGGAAATGATATTGGTAAAGTCACTTTCGAATTATAAAGTGAAAACTTAGGGAAAAGTGAGTTTATTAATATTAAACCCCTCTTTGAGGGTATTTCTCTCCAATTATTAATTAAATGAATATATTAATGGAGAAAAAGAAAGGTGGAAGAGTAAAAAGGACGGATGGGGTTTGGAAAAGGGATTATTTGACTATTCATTTTAAAAATTGAGTTTGGAGAAGAGCTCGGAGCTCTAGCGAGGGTTTCAGCTGGAAACCCATCTTAGTGCTCGGATTCGGCAGTGAAACTATCTGCCCTAGCCGTGAGATTGGAGAAGTCATTCCGGCTTTTCATTTGCAGACATTGGCATTGTGATTCGAAGATCTTCATTGAGGGAGGAATTTCATTTGCAGTTTTGGGAAGAGAGGTCGATTTTGGGTGTGTGGCTACGTTTTCTGGAGTGTGGAGGCCGAGTTACTCTTTGTKGGACCGAGTTTCCTCTACCTGGGCGARTTTACTTGCAGYTRGGCGTATATCTCTGYTGGGSCAGCGTTATTYCCCTGTGGGTCGAGATTTCTGGCTGTAGGAGGGCCGAGTGCACTCGCTGKGYAAGTATTGGAGCTRTTGGGGCCGAGTTATGGACSATTAGAGGCCGATTTTGCTTGAAGAAACGAGATTCTTCATTYCTGGGCAGCGTATTCTCTTGYTGGCYRCATTCTTWTTCCCCTAGCGYTGTGKGKGTTCCTTCTTGGTGYTGCGTGGAGAGCAAGGAAGGAGTTTGYTGCTGGTCGACTTCCATTGTTGGYTGTAMCTTGCATGAGSAGAGGTATTTCCGCCTCATTTTGACTGTAATTGGTTCAGCATTAATATTCAATAAAAACAACAGCCAGAGTTAGTGAATTTGTTCATTTGAATGTGAATGTTTTGCATTATTATTTTATGGGTTTGGCTTAATGTCGGAATAATACATTTGGCACTTCACCGGGGAGGTATAAGGGGATAGAAAACCATCAAACCAGTAAGAAAAATAAAGAACTACACTTCTGTCCATTAAAATTTCATCTTCAGCAGTCAATTCCGGAAGCATGCAAAGTGTTTGACGAAAGTCCAACACCAGAACAAGAAGGTTTTCCCCAACTTTGCAACCTAGAATATTTCATACAAGGTGACCTTTGCAGCCTACTTTTAACCAGTGACTGTACGGTCATTAAATCACCTCAAATATAAGTGTATGACTTATGTAGAAGAGGGCACAACTATAATAGTACAACATTCTTTGTTAGTTCCTTTCCTAGACAACAAATCACTCTTTCTCCCCTCTCAACACTAAAGCACACTTAAGCAATACACTGTATGACCAGTGTGCGGCCAAATCTGAAGATGTATGGCATGTAAATGAAAAAAAGACAATTGCAATGGTGGTATGAACTGTACATCTTGCAATACTTGCTAGTCTCTTTAGCAGATATGCTCTTCTTCTCTTTTGAATGCACTCCTCCTTCCTCCAACTCTCTTTCTCTCTTCTCATATGTGTTATTGACCTTTCTTGTCTTGTCCTATTTATGATTTGAGAGAAGATCGCTATCTCCTCGATCCTAGCTACCGCCTATCTCAATCTTGAGATGTACAACTAAGATTAAATCCTAATTTAAGGCACTAAAGTTCTAAAAATTCTAGAATATTTCATTTAGATTCCTAAGACTAATCGACTTCAAAACATAAGACTTTCACTTTTTCTTTATTCTTCAAGTGAAATTACAAGATACAATTATTGATCACCTTTCCAAGGTGGTCACCAAAGAAATGTCTCGAACCAATTCCTGCACATTCACACTGAACCTTTGCAAGAAGTTCTTATTCGAGCTACATTTCTCAACACTCCCTCTTAGCGAGGAAGGAATTTTGCACCAATCCAAGTCTATCTCGGAATGCATAAAACTTCCCTTTTGCTAGGGGCTTGGTTAGAATATCATCTACCTATTGATCTATGGGAATATATTGGAGCTTCATTGCTCCCTTCTAAATCATGTCTCGTATGAAGTGATATTTGATCTCTATGTGGTTGGACTTGTCATGAAATACTGGGTTCTCAAAGAGTTTGACACAACTATGATTATCACAGTAAATGATTGTGGGGTCCAACTCTTGATCAAGCAATCCTACAAGTAACTAGAAAATCCAGATGGCCTCACAACTAGCAATACTAGCTCCCATGTTGTAGCACACCCGACCCCCTAAACCATACTTAGGTTGGTGGGATGTCAAAATTTCTTATTTTCAACCCAAATCCTTTCTCAGATCTAATCCCTTGGATGGAATCTGCTCCTCAAGAGCTTTCCAACGACCATCTTCCTGCTTGAAATTAAGCTCCGAGCTGAAAGTTATGGCCCTTCAAGGTTTCTCGAGCCTTTCCCTTGATTGCATTATCTGTCCAACGTGGCCTCCCCTCCACATCGCATGTACTAGCTGACAGGGTAGGCGTGTATGTGTGTGTGTCGGTGACATGCCATCGGACTTGGTGTTAATGTTTATGCCATTATTATAGTTCTTTGCATTTCAATAGATAAGAGCATCATAAGAACAAGATCACTGAGAAATACACATTCACAAGAGACACAGCATTTATCCTGGGAAACCCTCTAGGGGAAGAAAACC
>SNQJ01S0170347.1:5719-20704 GCA_010110895.2 Picea sitchensis
TTTGAAAGTTGTCTTCCATGTATCTCCTTCAACAATCCTAATATGATGATATCCACTTCTCAAGTCCAACTTAGTAAAATACTTAACATCTTTCAATTGATCAAGCAAATAATCAATTCTAGGAAGAGGATACCGATTCTTTACCGTAATCTTGTTCAAGTCTCTAAAATCTACACACATGTGCCATGTACCATCTTTCTTTGGTACTAAAACAATTGGTGACCCGCATGGCAATTTGCTTGGCATGATAACCCTTTTGTCAATCAACTCTTGGATTTGTTTTTTAATTTCAACATTCTCCATGACTGACATCCTGTACATAACAATGTTTGGAAAAGGACAATCTTGCTGCAATTGAATATCATGTTGGATACGCCTTTTAGGAGGGAATACTTTTGGTTCCTGAAACATCTCATCATATTGGTTAACAACCTCATATAAATCAGATTTTAACTTTGCATCACAACCTTGGAAAGCTTATTTTTCAACATTTTCTTTGGGTTTGATCATCAAGAGTACAAAGTTCTTACTAGAATTAACTAATCTCTTCAATTGTCCAACATTTACAAGTGACAAATTCAACTTCTTTGTATGTGCTCTAACAATGTACTCAATTCCATTTTTAAACAAATTATATTTGTTCTCATGATGATGAAATATGGCTCTTCTATCATATAAATATGGGTTTCCAAACACAATACCACAAATATCCAATGGAATAACATCAAGCTCTACCTCATCTATAAAGTTTGCAATGATGGAAAATCTAAGTTTACATCTTCTTGTCACATGCAATTTGGCATTGTCACATATCCATCCTAGAGGATATGGTTTAGGATGAGGAGTAGTTTCCAAATGCAATTTCTTAATTGTGTCTTCAGAAATGAGGTTTGCTTGAGATCCAGTATCGAATAGAGTATCTATCTTGGTATGCTTTGAAATAACCCTTATGGGGAAAAGCTCTCTTCTTTCTTTTTCATGTTGAGTTTCATTGAGGCTACTACTTGAAGAACTAGTACTTGCAATAGAGTCCTTACCTTGAAAACCCATGGCTGTGATTTTTGTTTCATCTCCCGAATCAGATCCTAAATCATGTTGTGTATTTGCAGCAGTGCTTGGTTTAGTTTTGTTGTTGAACTTTTTGGGTCTCTTTTCAGGATGAAGTTTCCAACAATGGTCTTCATCATGGCCATCTTTTGAACAATGTTTACATGAGAGTTTTTCTCCCTCTTTCTTGATTGAAGCATTCTTCTTTCCATTTCCTTTGAATTTCCTCTTTCCTTTGTCTCCATTATAAAATGGCTTCTTGCTTCCCTCTTGAGGGTCATTCCTCCCTCTTGCTTCCAAATGAATTCCATGTACACAAACTTCATCTAGATTTGTAGGGTTAAACATGAGAATTGTGTGTCTCAAATAACTATGCAATCCTCCAATGTATTTGAGTAAAGTTTCTTTACAAGATAAATCTATACCCAAAATCAAAGATCTTCTTCTAAATTCTTGAGTGTAGCTTTGCACACTTTGCCCTTTAGCTTGCCTAAAGTTTTACCAATTCATAATAGTTTTTTGCATGTATTCTAATGGATAAAATTGCCTTTTAATTGCAACAATAAAATCATTCCAAGAGGATAAAACTTTACCATGTTTCTTCATGTTCTCTTGAGTTTTGGCTTCCCACCAAATGAGTGTTGCACTTTCCAATCTAAGAGAAGCAAGTTGAATCTTAGTTTCATCATCTTTGATTCTTTGTATCCTACAATACACTTCAATTTGACGAATCCAGTTATCCAATTTCTCAACATTTTCCTCTCCATTGTACATAGGCAATTCAAACTTAATATCAAGCTTAATCCAATGAGTTTGAGAAGGAATTTTACCATGTTCTTTTGGAGAATTTGGAGGTGGTTGTGAAATGGTAGAAGAAGTGGAAGATGGAGGTGAAGGAGGTGGAGTATCACCATTCCTTCCATTTCCTTTTGGAGTTTTATCACCACTATCTTCATTACCTTTTGGAGGACTTGAGCTTTCACCTTGCAACCTTGCATTCCTTTCTTCAAATAAAACTTTCACCATTTTTGTCATATCATAAAAATCATTTTTGAAAGTTTTATCTTCTGTAGTAGGGATTTCATGACTCTCCTCATGAGCCATACTTGGTGAATGCTTCCTTGAAGATTGAGGTGAATGTATAGTTCTCCTTCTTGAAAGTTGAGAACTTGGATTTATGAGTTGACCTTCTCCTCTTGTGAGCTTCAACCTTGTAAGCATCAGAAAACAAACACTTGCAAACAATCAAACCTTCAAAAACCTTTGCTTTGATACCGACTTGATCTGAAAATGAAAAAGGTTTGTGTATACAAATTTGTAAGTGAAATATTTATGTGACTTAGGGAATTGGATCAAGTTTGCAAGCACATAAACTTAATGAGTTTTTACTAAACATGAAAAGAATAAGCAGTCATAAACAACCACCAAAAGTAAGCACATAACACATCAAAATGATAAAGGAGTTCACCCCTTTCTTGGGCTACATATCCTGGTCCAGCTTCCAATGGATCATTTTCATTATATGCTCAAAGTGTCAAAATCAATGATTTACAATGCTCAAAATGAAAAATAAATGGCTTCAATGGCTCCAAAATTTCCAAAAATCCCTATTTGGGCTCTTCCTGCACCTGGTTTGGCCAAAAATTGAGAAAAATACACTTCCTGGAAGTTTTTCCCAATAATTTGTTGTACATGCTCACCAAAACACACCTCTGTCCCACTGAACTTGGCCTCTATGTGTTTCCCATGCCTAAACCTGGCACCATGCACCATTCTTCAAAATCGGGCAAAATGTCACCCCGTTAGTGGGATAAGCGCCTTAACTGTCGGAGGTGTTGGCCATATAGGCCATGTGGTCAGAGTCTAGGCCTAACTCCTTGCACCTGTCGACCTATCTGTTGGAAAACACACACTTAAGTTCATGTGGTGGTATGGTGTAGTGACTGTGACCAAGGTTGGGGCTAAGTCCCGACCCTTTTTCCACCCGGATTAGCATATATGCAAGTTTAAATACAAGTTCCACACTATATGGTTAAATAACACCATTAGATGGGCTAGTAACCTGGCCTTTGCAAAGTTGTGCTTATGCCCGGGGGTCGCGAGTTCGACTCTGGTGGAGTCCCAAACAATTTTTTAAATCACAAACCAATTATGGGGTGCCACGTGGCGGCCCCTTGCTGGGCGACATGGCACCCTTCCCTTCATCCACGATCATGCCACATGTCGACAAGGGATTGGTCCACATCAACCTCTACCATGTCAACTGCCAAATCACTTTCTTAGTTAGCCCACTACATCATTAGTCCATGTCTGTAGTATGGTTGTACGGCCAGCTGCCACGTGGCTTGTACGGACTGGACAATCGACATATTTTTTCCTGTTTGGTAAAACAGACAGAATGCGATATCTCTCGCATACAAAATTCATTTGAGCCCGTTCAAGTTTCGTTGGGATCGTGAGGACTATATCTACACAATGAATCCGCTTTCAAGCAATTTCGAGCACTTTGATTTTTGAGCATTTTTTGATCCCCTGGATCATTCCACATACCATTGA
Source organism: Picea sitchensis (assembly GCA_010110895.2). Lineage (NCBI taxonomy): Eukaryota > Viridiplantae > Streptophyta > Pinopsida > Pinales > Pinaceae > Picea > Picea sitchensis. Next base: position 9,323 of record SNQJ01S0170347.1, read on the forward strand.
GCAACAAGAATAAAAAGGATGACATAGATGGAAGATGGGTTTAGTTGCTTGAAGAAGAAGGAGTTTGCACCGAAGGTTTACATGGTAATAGAGGATATAAATGATTAACCATAGGTCGGGTTGGCACCAAAATTGCACTTTGTGCAAAGATTGGAGAGATGTATAGGTTTGATTGTAGTGGCTACATGTACAATTATAAATTACATTTGTGTGCTTGTAATTTAGAGATCCTTTTAGACTATATGTTAGCACCCTGTAATTTTCCCAAGGCTGTAGAGGCAGTCGCAGAGGCAACATCAAAACTGCTTTGAGTCAAGGATCTAGCCCTCCAAGACTCAAAGAGGGATCTCTCTGTTTGATATAACCTTTTTGGAATAATCTATTAGGCTAGTTATGATAGATTTGGGTTCAGAGTTTGGATTTTTGAATTGGTTTGGTGGGGAAAGCAAGGGAACAAGCCATGGGCAATGGAGTCAAAAGGCTTGGGTGATCAATTTGCAAAATTATCAAGCATGAGTGAAACAGGGCAAGCTAGATGTACTACTATGGATCTTGGAATTTTTGTGAAATAGAAGAGAATGTAAGGCTAGGTAGAGACTGAGGAGCAATTAAGAATTCCTCAATTTGTCCTTAGTGGAAAACATATAGATTGTAAACACAGCTAGAATAGGGTGCTCTAAATAACAAATCCTATTCATCACCTTCTGCTTTACAATTGGAATCTCAGGAATACAAAGGAATATAAACAACGGAAAATTACATAAAAAATAGGTGAAAACTTCGCCATTTCAGACACCACATGAATCCTGAACAACTGGTCTTGTATTACTTTGCAAACAATCACTTGAAATTGGGTGAGAACATTTACAGGATGCGACTTTCTCCTCTTACCAAATCCCTCTTGTACATTTAACTTGTTACACTATAAATAACAAACTCTCCCAGGCTCAGGAGGTCGAATTCAACCACCTCGGCCAAAAATAGCAACAAATCCCCAAAAGTCTGGAACTGTCCGCCATGAAAGACTGGTCGAATTGCTGCAAAAAAGGGGTCAACTCAAACATTTGTTTCTCTTCAACGCTGACACTTGTGTAAAAATTGAAGGAGGTTATTGTAGATGAGTTTTTTTGAAGCAAAAAACTCCTTCGGTTTCTCCAATTTCGTCTCCAGATCGCCGAAACAACACCCGCAAAATCAGGACTGAAACAGAAAAAACCAAAAATCTGAGAAATGAGGCTGAAAGATGGCTTCGATTCTCCCAACTGGTGGCACCTATGAAAAATATGGAAGATTTTTTTGTTCTTCATCCCATGCTAAATAACAACCTCTCTCGATTTTTTAAAATTCGTTTCCATTTTCCCAGAATCCGCTTTGGAAAATGACTGGTCAAACTGACAAGAATAGTGGTTTTGAGTTTTTAGGGTGAACGGTTTTGCAGGGGAGAGCGATTTACTCGGACCCCCCTGAGGTGGTAAGTGGTATTGGGAGGGGGGTCCGAGTTCACCTTGAGGTAACATCTGTCCCTCCTAATAGCACCAACTCGGACCCCTGGAGTTGATGGGACGTGAGAGGGGGGGGGGGTCCGAGTTGTACGGGATGCATGCGTGAGTGGGTGGGTAGTAAACTTTAGGATAGTTTAATTTTTTTTTAGTTTTTATGTTTTTTAATGTTGTTTTTTTCTTTTATTTTATTTGTTTATTATTTCATGTTTATGTTATGTTGTAATTTGTTTTTATTCATGTTTTATCATATTTTATGTTTTATTTTATATATGTTTTTTTTTATTATATATGTTTTATTTTTGTTATATGTTTTATTTAATATTTATATTTTGTTTTATATATTTTTATATTGTTTTGTTTTTAATTGTTTTTTATTTAATCTTTAATTAATATTTTGATTAATAAAATACTAACCTAAGCACTAACTTAAACAACTAACTTATCAATTAATTAATTAATTGATTATTAACTAGTCTAACATATTTTAATTAATCTAACTACGCTAAATTTTATTACTAACATTATTAATCTATTGTTTCTTTTTTTTCCTAAGCTTGTTTATTCATGCAGGGATAAAATTGGCAAAGGGGTGAAGAAATGAAGGGTGAGGGACTGAAGACGCAACGGTGGATGAAGGATGCCACAGGGTGATGGAAGATCAGGCGAAATGGATGGAGGGAGAAAATGGAATCAACCGAGCCAAATGTTGTCATCACGGGAGCAATGCCAAATAAGCAACTGAAGAGTCAAGTTACCCATGATTATAGGACCCCAACATAGGCTCCACCTGGGGATGGCAGCTCCTGCAGAGGTGTCAAGAATCTCAGATCTCTAAACATGCATACCAGTGCTTTATTCGTTGGGCCATGGAGTCACTGCAGCTACAATCTTTGAACTAGATCAGATTTGACTGAACATTGAACTAGATATCATCAACTGCAAATTCTGCTGGAAACCATACAATACTGAAAAAGATGCTCAAATGACTGATCTTATTCAAAACTGCTACCTACCCTACACTACTGATAATTTTGTTGTTCTAAATGATACAATAATGCCAGTGCATCCAGTCAAGAAACTGCTCTAATGACTCCGCTCTTTCAATGTTTTCAATCAATATCAGAAATCGAACTTNCTTATTCAAAACTGCTACCTACCCTACACTACTGATAATTTTGTTGTTCTAAATGATACAATAATGCCAGTGCATCCAGTCAAGAAACTGCTCTAATGACTCCGCTCTTTCAATGTTTTCAATCAATATCAGAAATCGAACTTGCATAAGCATCATGAATTGGTTTCCAGTATGACCTTTACAACAGAGACCTCGGCAATCTCGAAGAACAGAAGTAATGCCAGAAATATATTGGGGCTCTACAGTGCAAAATTTCTCCATATAGGTAGCTATAGGATCAAGGTAGAAATGACCTGTTCCTTGATTTTTAAATTAAACCAAGTCAACAACATGATCCAACACTGTATCTATTTTATTTGCATCCTCATGTAATTTCTGATACGACTGCAATTGTTCTGATAGGTTTAGCAGTAAGACTGTTGCTGAACTAGATTGTGAAGTTGATTGCCTGACCATGTCAAGATCATAACAGCTTTTCAGCTCATGACTGGCGAATGAAGAATGATTTTGACCACATAGGTCATCCAACCGATCAACTAATATTGGATCCTGAAAAGACTGACAAGATTGTTGCATTGATTCAAGTGAAATTTCATGACTTTCTATGTGTTTATCCTTCAACATTTGTTCAAGAGTCTCCTTCAAAATTTGAAATGAATTATAATCTAATAATACAGAATTACATTCCACTGATTCAAATCTTGTTTCGAGCTCTGGACTTCCATCTAGACTTTGAAAATCAAGGGAAATTAGTGACTGTGATTTTGGGTCTAAAACAAGTCCCATGTCATCAATGACATCCTTTACCGACTCATTAGAAAATTTTGTGTCTTCACTATTTACAACTTGCCTAGAGTTTCTTTTCAGAAATCGAAAAGATGAGAAACATAAGGGTAGAGTGTTTCCACTTACTCTGAGATTTTCTGCACTTTGATCATTGATATCATAATTACTATGCACAGATAGACTGTCTTGCTGGGATAGAAAATGATTTTCTTTCTCCCAACAATATGCTGCTAATTTCTCTGGAAAATCCATCTTGATGTCATCCTCATCATATTGATCGTGCTTGGGTAAATCATCCATGAATGAAATGTCATCAAACATGCGCATCATATCAGCTGGTGGCTATTCAACATGCTGACTTAGAACTTCATCTTTGACTACATTGTGAATTGAGTACATGAAGTAATCATTGGGTGGATCAAAATACTGAGGTTGAGCTGTAAGTTGTTTGGGGACATTGATCCTTGTCTATTCTGGCATTAATGGAACATAAGGTCTTTGAACGACAAGTTCCTCTCTCCTAATAATATTATGCATTACTTCATTGACTGTGTTAGTCAGAATATCTAATTTCATTTCTGAAGATATCAACTGTTCTTTTTCTATTTTGTCTTTCATCAACACTTCTAATTTTGCCTTTCTGTTCAGCAAGTTAGCTTCCACATCAATTGCAATCTTTTGCATTTCTTCAAGGGTGGCAGTGTTCCTTTCTCTTAATTGGAATGCCATCCCAGGATCGAAAGCATTAAGGTAATGCAAGTGAGCTAATCCTGGGGGTGGCCTTATATCAACCAACATTGCATGGTACACCTTATTGAACCTTGCTGAAAACTGATGTACTATCTCCCCTGACTGTATTTTCAAATGGTCATATTCTTCTAGGATGAGAAAGACATTTATCATGATCACCCATCGATCTAGGATTTTTTTACAAACTGATGGAAATTGCTAATGCTTGCAGCTGGAAGATCCTTAAACCAATTTTTGACTTTACCTTGCAATGATAGGGCAAACATTTTGATGCATACATCATCATCTTCCACCTCAAATAGATCAAGAAAATCCTCAAGAGTTTGGATATGCTTTTCAACAATGATCTTCACATTTTCTCCATCGAACCTGGGTATATTATTGATGTAATTGACAGGGAGGCCATGAAGAATAGGAGGCAAAGCTATAGGCTTATATCTGTCTGGGACATTTACTAGTATAGGAGGTGAAGCAAGGGAGCTACAATTATCTGAAATTTTAACAAGAAAAGGAGATAAAGCAAGAGGCTTATGTCTCACTGGGCTTTCTACAAGTATATCTGGGATGTGCACAGGTGTATGAGTATGTACATGATCTACAATTTGGGGCTTAGTCTCTTGAGGTTCATCAATTTGCAAATGATCAATGTAAACTTCAACAATCCACTCTTGAACAGGATCAGAATAAGATAGAACATAATTACATATAAAACCAAAAATTTCTTGAATACAATTCGAGCTTGGATACCTGCTCTTTCTAGATTGCTTGGTCATGCTTCAGGTTCTTCCTCCAGTGGAGTCTTTGAGTTGGCAAAGTCTGGAGCTGATTGGAGTCGCTAGGTGGAAGATTTCAGCCTTCTTGTGTTTGGTCCCTTTCCACCATCAGTGATCAGATCTGGAACTTGCTAGTGCACTATTGGAGAAATTTCCCTAGTATGGTCACCATTATGTTAGCACTCTGTAATTTGCCCAAGGCTGTAGAGGCAGTCACAGAGGCAACATCAAAACCGCTTTGAGTCAAGGATCTAGCCCTCCAAGACTCAGAGAGGGATCTCTTTGTCTAATATAACTTTGTTGGAATAAGTTATTAGGCTAGTTATAATAGATTTGGGTTCAGAGTTTGGATTTTTGAATTGGTTTGGTGGGGAAAGCAAGGGAACAAGCCATGGGCAATGGAGTCAAAAGGCTTGGGTGATCAATTTGCAAAAGTATCAAGCATGAGTGAAATAGGGCAAGCTAGATGTACTACTATGGATCTTGGAATTTTGAAAGGATTGTGAAATATAAGAGAATGTAAGGCTAGGTAGAGACTGAGGAGCAATTAAGAATTCCTCAATCTGTCCTTAGTGGAAAACATACAGATTGTAAACACAACTAGAATAGGGTGCTCTAAATAACAAATCCTATTCATCACCTTCTGCTTTACATTTAGAATCTCAAAAATACAGAGGAATATAAACAACGGAAAATTACATAAAAAACAGGGGGAAAATTCGCCATTTTAGACACCACATGAATCCTGAATAGCTGGTTTTGTATTACTTTTCAAACAGTCACTTGAAACTGAGTGAGAACATTTACAGGATGAGACTTTCTCCTCTTACCAAATCCCCCTTGTACATTTGACTTGTTACACTATAAATAACAGACTCTCCTAGGCTCAGGAGGTTGAATTCAACCACCTTGGCCAAAAATAGCAACAAATCCCCAAAAATCTGGAACTGCCCGCCATGAAAGACGGGACAAAGTGCTGCAAAAAAGGGGTCAACTTAGACATATGTTTCCCTTCAACGGTGACACCTGTGTAAAAACTGAAGGAGGTTATTGTAAATGAGTTCATCTAAAGCAAAATCCTCCTTTGGTTTCTCCAATTTCGTCTCCATCTCGCCGAAACAGCTCCCGCAAAATCAGCACTGAAACAAAAAAAACCAAAAATATGAGAAATGAGGCTGAAAGATGGCTTCTATTATACCAACTGGTGGCACCTGTGCAAAATCTGGAAGAGGTTATTGTTCTTCATCCCGTGCTGAACAAAAGTGTCTCTCGGTTTTTTAAAATTCGTTTCCATTTGCCCAGAATCTGCTTTAGAAAATGACTGGTCAAACTAGCAAAAATAGCGGTTTTGAGTTTTTTGGGTGGGCAGTTTTACAGGGGAGAGCGGTTTACTCGTACCCCCTGAGGTGGTAAGTGGTATTGGGAGAGGGGGTCTGAGTTCACCCTAAGGTGACATATGTCCCTCCCAATACCACCAAGACCCCCTGGAGTTGATGGGACGTGAGAGGGGGGGTCCGAGTTGTATGAGATGCATGCGTGAGTGGGTAGTAAACTTTAGGATAGTTTAATTTTTTTTTAGTTTTTATGTTTTTTTCTTTTTTTTTATTTGTTTATTATTTCGTGTTTATGTTATGTTGTAATTTGTTTTTATTTATGTTTTATTATATTTTATGTTTTATTTTATTATTGTTTTATTTTTGTTATATGTTATATGTTTTATTTAATATTTATATTTTGTTTTAGATATTTTTATATTGTTTTGTTTTTAATTGTTTTTTATTTAATCTTTAATTAATATTTTGATTAATAAAATACTAACCTAAGTACTAACTTAAACAACTAACTTAATTATTAATTAATTAATTAATTATTAACTAGTCTAACATATTTTAATTAATCTAACTATGCCAAATTTTATTACTAACATTATTAATCTATTGTTTCTTTTTTTCCTAAGCTTGTTTATTCATGCAGGGATAAAATTGGCGAAGGGGTGAAGAAATGAAGGGTGAGGGACTGAAGACGCAGCGGTGGATGAAGGATGCCACAGGGTGATGGAGGATCAGGCGGAATGGATGGAGGGAGAAAATGGAATCAACCGAGCCAGTTGTCGTCGTCACGGGAGCAACGCCAAATAAGCAACTGAAGAGTCAGGTTACCTTATAGGACCCCAACACTATTAAAGCACAATTTTTAATAAAACTATAGCAAGATAGCCATTTTGAAGTTGGATATTTTCCCAATATGGGTTTCTCTAGGATATTTGTTGCGTTTTTGTGTCTTTGTCATTGCAATGTTATTTTTGTTCGCATAGATTTGTTAAAGAGAACACAATCATTGTTATATTGCATGGTTGGTTATTAACACTTAGTGTCTACAATTTCTTTTATTATTCTGCATATTAAGATCTGTGTTGGTGAATTGTTTTACCATAGTGCTTTAGTTACAAATCATATTTGTATCAAATCATAGTTATTGATCTTAGGGGGTGAGTTACCGATGGATGCTAACTAGATTGAGAAAGTTGTAAGGAGTCAATTTAAACCTTGAAATTGGTACTATATGAGGTAGAAAACCAAATCAAGACCAGACCATGGATGATGAAACATCTAATGACCTATTTGGGGAATAAGATGACTCAAATGGAGAGGGAGTGACTCAAATGAACAATGTTTTCACTGACTTTTTTGCCACTTTGGTATAAGACAAGAAGAAGAATAAAAAGAAGCTTCAACAATTAAGCTTTGATCAAGATGAAGAAGGCGGAGGTGAGAAATTACATAAGTTGGAGAAACCAAAGAAGGAGAGAAGGGAATGCAAAAAGACCCAAGAACTATTTAAAGTAGAGGAAAAGATTGGAATCAAGCAATATGCAAGGAATACATATGCCTTAAACTTAAACCAATGGTGGAAACAATTACTTGGAAAGCGATAACATGATCTACTATATAGGGTTCTTTGGGAGGTTTCTCTTAGATCCCTATCCCCAAATCACCACACTCATGTCCCTCCTCCCAATTTTCACCCGTGAACCATTGGTATGATGAAGAGGGTAAACTTATATACACAAACATTTTTGTTTTTTCCTCACCTGCAATCCTTCTTCCACCCCCCCTACCTACAATCCTTCTTCCACATCCCCTGCCAGTAGAGACTCTAGGCATCCCCTTTGTCATAAGAAATGTAGCTTTCTTTCTAGGAGGACACACAATCTCCTTTCAACACTCTGGCACTCCAATGAAGCCTTTTGGCATACTCTCCTTCCTAGCAAATCCATCTCTCTTTTTTACATTGATCAACACTCTTGTTCCTACACACCACCTCTCTTTATGATGCATTAGGTCAATCTTTACTCAATATCCCTTCCCCTCCCTCCTCTTGTCACCTATTTTTATAACCTAGAGACATTAGGAGAGCAATCCATATTCTGAAAATGAACAAAGTGGCATACAAGGAAGGATTTCAAGAAAAAATCCTAAAGCATGGTATTTCTCCTTAGACTTTTACATCGTTGGTCTTTTTAATCGTGTTTTTTGCATTGGTTTTCCTCATTCATGGTCCAACATTTAATTCACCCATTCTTCAAATAGAATGTACTTCAAATCCTAACAAGTATAGGACCATCATGATATGTACACATTTGCCAAACTCTATGCCATGTGCTTAGCATGTGACTTTCTAATCATTTTGAGAGGAAGAACCTTCGAGCTAAGGGATGTGCAAGTTTTCAGAGAGAGTACCAAAACAATGGTAATATACCCTTTGAGAGATTATTGAAGAGGTCAAACAATGCTCTTCAAAGGTATTTTTTTTCCTCCTTGATTTCTAAAAGGACTTAGACTCAATGCATAGGGAGTTGCTTTTTGAAAGGATACATGATTTTGGTATCTCCAAGACTCCATTAGTCATCATTATGAGACTCTATGAGTTTGTCATTAGTTGGCTTCATCTTTCTCATGAATTTACTCTCACTATGTTCAAATTAGACAGATCATCACATTTAGTGGTCCAAGAGGATTTGTTAGTTGTGTCGCCTACAAGAGATTATGTCAAAGCAACACCTCATCTTCTAATGTGAAATTTATTATGAGATCAAAGGGTGGTTCCATTGCATCTAATAGGAGTAGAGAGGTTTCTTCACTATGTTCTTCCTCATACCATAGATGCCTAGGTCTTTTTATGAAGAAAGTGTTGGATATGTAATGTCCCCTTTCAATTGATCGTGACAAAGGATGACTCAACAACCTACACGACTCCCGTAGGTTATAGGGAGTCGAGGAGGTTTATTTGGTGTCACTAGGTTAAAAGAATGACAAATCCTAAAAGTGACATTAAATAAAATAAATAATTATATTTGAATGGAATTGGAGGGAAAATAAAGTGAAGGTTTGATTTGGTCAAAAAGGGGAAAGATCTAGAAGGTTCGAAGGAAGGATAAATAGAGGGGTAACCCTTATCTTTAGCATTATAATTTGATATCTTATTTTGAAGTTCTCTTAGAGCCATTGTTTCGTTAGGGTTTAACAAAACCCTTCCATCTCAATTTAGTTTCGGTGGTGCAATATCCACCCTAGCTATACAAAGAGGAGCATTCATCTAGAGTTGTCATTTGATTTCATTGTGATGTTTGGTTTCATTATGGAGGGAGTTTGGAAGCATATCGGCTTGCACAGGGTATTTGCGACATTTTTCCATAGGAGGATGATTGTCAGATCTGCGGGTTCCAAGAGGGTTTCACGTAAATGTGGAAGGAAACACCCCCACAGATTGAGCATGCATTGTCTCGTGAGGCCCCACTGGACGTCCTGTGATCATCCCACAAGGATCTTTACGAATCAAGGATTGCAACAATTTGTTGGATCAAGTTTGTGAGGGTTTCACAACACATTGGAGGGCTTCTTGCAGAGTAGAAATTACTGGAGAATAGCAGTGTAGGTCTTGGAGAGCATTGGATTAGTGGACATCATAAGTTGGAATCATTCCAGGTTTTGTTGTATTGTTTCTATAGTATATTGTGTAGCTGTCTGGAATCCATTAGATTTGTGTGCTTAGGAGTATTTTTCATCTATTATTACAACCATTAGATATCATTGTATTGATTTTTGGAGTTTCCATCCATAATAAGATGCCATGGTTATCTAGTTTATTTTATGTGTAATGGATGCACGCAATATGTTTGACAATATTCATATTTGAACAAATTGTTTGTAAGAAGTCAACAACACCATTATACCGTTGTTTGGCACATTCACATAAGAAGAAATAACAATTTTGGGACATAAAACATAATATTCCCACCTAACCTAGTTGGGGACACTATAGTGGTATCAAAGTTGGTTGTTCTGTCATCCCGTGACTACATTGATTCCTAGAAGAGAGGGGCATGGAGGAAAGTTCTCACGAGATTCACTGAAAAAAGAAACAAAAGAAAACCAAATAGAGTTAGAGCTAGAGGGAAGCATGGGAGACAACCATGAAGGGACTATGCTCCAAATATTAAAAGATACGGTCAAGGGACAGAATGAGGCATCCCAAAGATAGACAAAGACAACAAGGTTCCAATAGTAGACCCCTAAGGTGCTCACATAAATGGTGGGCCAACGTGGGAATATGAATGGTGTAGGTCAAGGTGGACCCATTGGATCCCATTAGGGTGACATGATACACACATAGAGTAGCAATAACCATACCCTAGCTTAGAACGGGAGCCTAAGGATCCCTAAGCCTTTATTACCACAGTTCTTAATAGGGAAACCTAGAGGACTACAGGAGCAACCAGATAAGGGGCTTGATATTAACACCTCATACATGGAGTACGAGACGATAGATGAAGATATACAGGAGAAATTTCCCTATAATGACTTCTACTTCGCCAAATAGAAGTACATACCTAGGGAGTGGAATAGAGGAGCACATAGCCAACATAATTTTGACCTCATGCGCAAGGTGGGAATGTTAACTATCCCACCCTTTGATGGGTCTGCCAAGAGCACAACTAGAGAATGGGTACATAAGTTGGACACTTACCTCCAACTTAACCCAATGACCAAGGCAAAAGAAATTAAGTATGCCACCCTTCACTTGGAAGGAGAAGCTCATGAATGGTGGTATCATGCGATAATAACATTAGGGCACACCAACATCACTTCATATGTGGACTTCACTTAGATTTTGATAGACATGTTCGACAAGAAGGACCCTGAGATACACTTGAGGGAGTTGGCACAATTTAGATAGACAGGTACACCAGAAGAATACATCATAGATTTTCATAAGATGTCAGTTATGGTGAAAGATATTTCTCAACAAAAGTTGGTGATGCTATTCACAGAGGGTCTAGTTGAACCCCTGAGAGGATGGGTGAAGGCCTTTAGTCCAACCACATTTCAGAAGGCCATCATGAGAACCTAGGACATGAGGGACGTAGTCTCCAAGA
>SNQJ01S0170348.1:0-20616 GCA_010110895.2 Picea sitchensis
TTTTAGCAGTTCAGAGAGTATCTTGGCATCCTTTAAACCCCCTCTTCAGCCCTGCATTTCCTGTGCTGGTTCCTCTAAGTCTACCTTCCCGGGTTGACAATTAAATGTTGATTTACATGGTATATCTGCAGCTCGACAGAGGCGTTAGCAGATCCAAACTCTTGCCTCTTCTGCTTAAATTTATTCTCGATCTTGACAACATATCTCTAAGTTGTACCCAATGATGTGATGTCCATAAACTCCATTTATGTTTAAATGTATCTATGTAGATAACCACGGTATTTGAGAAGAAGATGTCATTCAGATTCTTTGATACTCAATTTGGTGCCAGGGTATGGAAAATATTGGTGAAATCTAGTACTCTCTAGTCCCTTTCCTAACGCATGGTGGTCCATCTTGTGTACTGGTCCTTGTAGCTTCCAACAAGGTAGTATTGTTATTTAATGGCATCCCTCAAGGAATCCCATGTGAGGTTGAGCGCAAATATTGCAGATTCCTCTATGGCCCTTTGCTTAGAGTAAGTATCCCACTAGTCCTTAACATGTGAGACAACCTTGAGGAGTGAAAAAGTAATATTTTTCCTATCAGAAAAATTGTGGATCGAAAAATACCCTTTGAGAAGTTTTAGTAATTTATCTACACCATTTGCATCTATCAGTCCTTCAAATAATGGAATATCAAAATTTACTTGTAACTTGAATGGGGTTGCATAGCCACTTGATAAAGATGCATCTCCCATGGTCAGTTGTCGAAGGATCTGTGAAAATTTGTCCATCATTTTGTTCCTTTGTCTTGCAAGGGATTCGTTGAGTAACAATTGAAAAGGATTTCCTACTCCATCATCTTTCTTCTCATCTTGCATGAGTTTTTGTTAGTTTTGGAGTGACTAATATTGCAAAGGATTGACTGGTTTGAGTCCCAGCTTCTTATACCTATATCTTGTCGAGGACATGCACGAAGAAAAATAAAAGAAGAGAAGATCTCTCTAATACCAATGATCCCGATTTATGAGAGGAATGAAATCAATAACAAACTGAATACAATAACACAAAGATACATAGAAAAAAAACATATATCCAGTGAACAATAACTTTTATTAAATGAATAAAATAGGTTGAAATTGTAAAACTACAGAACTGAAAACAACTTGCTCGAATGGTGGTAGCTATCTCTGAGTAGAGATGTGGCTGCTACACACATCCTCCTAATAAGAATGATTACAATGAGGCTCCAGATGCCTTTTTAACATTACTCAAGAATTCCAAATCCTAACCCTAGGAGATGAAACACCAAAAGTTATGTGGGCCCCGATGGGTAAGTTGGTAACTCAACTTCCCGGGGTCATAAATTTTGCATACGACCATAATTTTAGGTGTGTGATATCCTGTTGGAAATGTATTTTCAAGAAATACACATTATGCCATCAAACTCTCATTCCATCTATAGTTTGACTATGGAAATCCAAAAAAACATTATTTAGGGCCCCAAAAATGCCCTGGAAGTACAAAAAGATGTACTGACATGAAAACTTCCAAAATAATCTAGTTGGATTAGGTGGGCGACCAAAAACATCCACATGGAATCTATGTAGAGATTGAGACAACCCTAGAAGTGTATAACCCACAATTAAAAAGAATTACAGAAGAACGTGCTAAGCTAAAAATTGTCAAGAGGAGCCAGTTGGAATAGGTGGGTGGCCACCAATATCCACCTGGATCAGAGTACCCCTTGTTGTTGTCGGGAAAATTTAGACCTATCAAAATAATTTTTTCTAGAAGGAGGGCCAACTTTTATGGATTATATAAACAATTTACACAACGAAAATCAGTCTTCAGGAAATAATCCCACTCTGTCTTTGTTCCCTTGAGTCGAATCTGAACAAAAAGTTACCTACCAAGATTCAAATCCTAATTTTGGAAGTGCCACTAGCAGTCTGGAAACACATATAGAGACTTGGTTTTGCATACCATTAGAAGATCTCTATTAAACCCATCGGATTACATGTACTTACGCAAAGCTTCTTGGTAAGTTACCAAAATCCTTTGATATTCCTAGGAGGAAAGAAACTCATGTGGAAAGGCCTAAAACAAATCCTGATTTTTACATTGACTTCATAGATGACCTCAATGATACCACTCTACAAGAATTTTTTGGACCCTTGAGTCAAGAGACACGTTTCCTTACCGAACTCGAGGAAGAAGTCAAAAGTTTTACACCCAAAAATCACTTTAGAACAAATAATGGGGGAAAACAAGAACAATAGAGAATTTATACCTCATTGGAGGGCCAAAGGTGCTCTGAATTTGACTAGACAGTTACATGAAATGCCAGGAAAATATGATAAAGTCCTTCCAAAATTCGATCTAGATAAGTCGAGGTCCCCAAAATACCATTTAAATAACTTCTTCCTAGCCACTCACCTACTAAATGTCCAACATGAAGACATGGTTTGTAGGATATTTCCTTATACTTTTTTAGGAAGAGCATCTACTTGGTATTCATCCTACCACCCATGTCTATAACTTAGGGGGATGATTTTAAAATACTATTTATCAAGACATTTGGGGAGAGGAAAATGATTGCATCTCTGCACAAAGAGTTAGGAGTGATGGATATTCTATATGTACTAATTCCCTCAATTAAATTGTCAACCTAGGGTAAGTAAACTTAGAGTTGTGGCACAATATGAGCCAAAGTATAAAGAAAAGCTAATGGAAAGATTGTCTAGCTAAGGAGATAGTTTGTCCTAGGGATCAACATTCTTTTTAATTTACAATTCTACTTTTTAAAGAGACAACTTTTAAAATCTATTTAAATCAAAAATTCTATGTAAAGAAGCCTTCAATTAATGAGCTTCAAGAAATTCTAGAACTATGAACTATTTGACCTAAGTAGCCTTTAAACAATCTAGGACTATGGACTATTTAATCTATGTCTAAATAAGTAAATAACAAGTAATCTATTTCAAAGCTATTTAATCTATTAAATCTCTCTTTAAGTAAGTAAACAACAAGTAATCTATTTCATAATTATTTGATCTATCTATCTTTGAGAAAGTAAGTAAACAAGTAAGCAAGTAATCTATCAAAACTATCTTGACAAGTGAACTCTATTCTTAAAGTAAAAAATCACAACTATTTCTATCTTCCAAAGAATAAACATTAATCTACTTGGCTAAAAGAAAGAGTGTTGTGATAGTATTCAAATGTGATGATTGTGTGCTCGGTGGAAAATAACATCACGATGGCATCTAACTGTCAATGATAATTCAAGTGGAATTAACTCAATGCTAACTTCTATAGAGAAATGTAAAGTATGGATAATGCAGTCTATAGAAAGTTTTTCCATCATAAAAGTAATACTAAATATTCTTGGGATCTATATGATCTTTAGACATTGTACATAAAATATTTTCCTTCAATCATTCACTCTATCACACAACTGCTGGAAAGTGCCCTGTTCAAAATCACTAACTCAAGAAAATCTATAAACTCATAATTAACACTTAATTACAAATCCTAACTCAAATTCATAACTAATATGACAATGAAAATACTATGTGAAAACCTATAAACTCTTGATTGATGCTAATTAGAGATCATAAATCAAATTCATAACTGGGATTTCATTAAAAAAATCATAACCTAAAGTTAACTAAGCTATCTTTAAAAATTATACTCAAAATCAACTAAGATGCTACTGGGAATCACAACTCAAAATTCATTTATACCCTATCATGCTGATGCTAAAAGAAAAATGATCAAATTAAACAAACCTACAGAGAATATTTAGAATTTCAACTTGATAAATAAACAATATCTAAATTAGTACTCTACAGAGTAATTTACAGCTAGGGAGAAAAGGACATGACAATGGACTTAGACAAATTCTACAACCTGCAAACAAAATGTTAGGAATTTAATCATTAACACACAACCATGGATGCCCCTCTGTGATATATACACAATTCAAAAAGTAATATGAAAATAAGAGAAGATGTATAGGGAGGTGAATTAGACAAATGATCTGAAATTAAAAGATACACACAACAAGCAATTTAAAATTAAGAAATATACACAGTAAATAAACAATTTTTAAATCTAAGAAGTATGAAAGACAACTATGAAAGTGAAAATATATACTAGTATAAACAATCACCCAGACCACTGGTGAGCTCCCCAGAAGGTCATGGCAACACTTCAACAGGAAAACAAAGTCACAAAGCTAACACGGTATTGACATTAATCTTAAAAACAAAGTATATAGAAAAATGGAGATAATGTTTGTGTAAATAATAAAATATATGTCTTCTTCATGTCATAGATAGTGGTATTTATAGATGATTACATAGATTGAGAGGTCGACCACTGGAAGGGTCCAATCTCTCTAAAAATAGTAATTTTATTAAATTTGTTTCAACATAAGCATATTCCTTAATAGTCTTCTGTGGTCCATTTAGCGATCGCTACTTTTAGGGACCTATCCCCTCACATAGGTAGAATATTATATTCCGATGTAAGAAAGGTAAATATTAATAAGGCCTAGCAATAAGGAAGAATAAGTGGAATGTAACAAGACCTAATAGAAGCTTCCGCTTCTAGAAGGATCTTCCTCTAGATGGTTCTTTTGATAGACATATTTAGTATAAATAGGAGTCGAGGGTATGAGAACTTTTGTCTTGGATATTATTGTAATAGAGCTCTTCTTGAATGGAGGTTTCCCCCTCGAAGAGGCAAGTGAACATTTCTCTCAGAAATCAAAGTGCTCTTTCTGGTGTTAATCTATTATCATTTCAGTATTATTGTGGTGTTGTTCTGGTTATATTGTTGTTCATATGCCATTTCTAGCATTTTATTTATGTTCTAGAATCTGCATAATTTTTATATCTGGAATATTACAAGTGGTATCAGAAAACTTTCCTCGGCAAAAAATTATGGGTAAATTTTTTCAAGGTAGAGACATATTCTGACGTCTTTAAGCTACAAATATTTGTCGTTACGAGCATAAACCCATGGTTGGGGATTCATACACATAAGAAATACATGTGGTACTTAAGAGAACATTTGTTGGTCACCCTTGTAACCCTTGTTGGTACCCCTTCGAGTGGTAGTGCATCAGAAAACACCTGTATACGGATCGACCTAGATTTCCTGAAGCCCTCTTTAGATAAACCGATCGGCTACCTAACTACTATAGTGTCACCGAGAAAAACACTCGGTAAGATACTCTCTAGTACCTGGGTAGTCATGTAGTATGGCTAAGGGAATGGTCTAGCCTCCTTAGTTGGTGCCCTGAGATATTGGGTTGAGTACTACTATTGGACCACGCACATATATCATAGATCTATAGCATAGGAAAAACCCTTTTCTACATAACCCTTGAATACCTAACCTTTGGGGACAGAAACAAAAAAAAAACAAACAAGATCTATTTTCGTGCAAGTGTGTTTGAGCTGCCAAATCACTACACATTTATTCTTGATTAATAATTTGGGCATTTCATCATTTGTTGCACCATTATTTGAGAACTATTCCATTGGATTTATCTCTCCGCCCTTATCACATTCATACCTATCATTTTTCATCAATTTTTTTGACCCCACCGACCCCTTTTCAGTTCCCTCGTCATCATGGCCCATACCCATAGCCAAGACTTGGAAGCTCTCTTCAATACCTTGAAATCTAATTTCACAGAGACCCAACAAGAAGTGAGACAACTCAGTGCCAAAATTTCCACCATCAATAAAACCATGCATTCCTCCATCGTCGCCTCAATCGAGGAACTCAAAGAAGACCTGAAACAAGAAATTACCACCCATCTTGAATCTTTCACTTTGATGATCTGTACCCAGATGCATATCTTTTCAGATCCCCCTTTATCTGATCGACATTTTCATACTGAAGCTAAAACTTCCTCTCATTCCCATAATATTCATCCCCATCACTTTCAGTGTGACCTACGCCTTATGCATGTGGATGTGACTAAATTTGATGTCTCAGATCCCACTGGTTGGGTAACTCAAATGGAACATTATTTCTCTTTGTACGGCATTATAGATGACTTGTCCAAACTCTGTTATGGTGTTCTCCATCTAGATCAAGAAAGTTGGCAATGGTGTCAATGGAGAAAAATGGCCCATCAAGGGTATGTTGCTTGGACACACTTTGTGGCAAGTATTTTTTAACACTTTGACACTGACACCAACCATTTAGGTTGTTTGACAAAGTTGAAACAATATGGCATAGTGGAAGAATTTATAGTTTCTTTTGAGCGACTAGATTTTCGTACAAAGGGCATGTCTTATGCTTTTTTCCGATAATGTTTTATTAGTGGCCTCAAGGATGAGATTCATGCCCATTCCTCATGGCCTGGCCTCAAAGTTGGGTGGAGGATACTAAAAGAGCTAAGGAAGCACAACAGGTTGTCTCTTCTCAAAACCAGAAACCCTCTTTTATTCCTCGCACTAAGCCAGTAAATACCATTCCTCCTTCTACACTACTAAAGATCCAAAAATTGGCCAAGGCCGAAATGGCTGAACGCCAAATCAAAGGCCTTTGTTGTAATTATGATGAAAAATATTTTCTGGGACTAAAGTTTAAGGAACAAAATATTTTTATGGCCATCGCAGAGGATGTTTTGGAAGAGTATGTTGAATCTCCCCTTGTGTTGGTGTCACCTGAACCCACTTACATAACCCCTCCCTCAGACCCTCCCGAAGTTGAACAGATTATTTCCATAAATTCTCTCACTGGCTTCTCTGCTCCCCAAATCCTCAAGCTAATTGGCTACATCAAGCATAGGAAGGTCATCATTCTTGTTTATAGTGGAAGCACCCATAATTTTATTCATCGCTACATTTCCCAAGAAACTAATTGCTATATCTGTGCAATCAATAATTTCCAAATCACTATTTCCAATGGAGGGTCCATGAAATGTGGAGGGAGTTGTGAAAATGTGGGTATCCAAATTGGTAACTACCACCTGAAATCTCATATGTTTTCTATCAACATGGGTGGTTGTGAAATTTTGTTGGATGCAGACTGGATAAGGAATTTGGGTCCCATTATCATGGATTTTAAGGAATTAACCATGCAATTTGACTAGGAGGGCCAACAATATAAGTTCCAAGGAATCACAGCCACTTCCCCTGATATCATTAGTTCCCATCGCATGGAAAATATGCTAAAAACAGATCGTTCTGGTGTTGCCCAACTCCATGCCATACAAACAACTGAGACACCCTTTGTGTTGCAGGACCTCCAATACATCCTCTCTAAACATCAAGTAGTTTTTTCCACTCCCCAGGGAATCCCTCCTTCCTGTGGTGTTCATGATAATTACATTCCCCTTGTCCCTGTAAGCCTTCCTCCCAATATCTTTTCCTATCGTCACCCCTTTTCCCCAAAAAATGAAATTGAGAAAATGGTTCAAGAACTACTTAACACAAGTGTTATCCACCCTAGTACGAGCCTCTACTCTTCTCCTGTGGTCATGGTCCTGAAGAAATAAGGTTCTTGGTGCATGTGTCTTGACTTCCACACCCTCAATAAACTCACCATTAAAGACAAATTTCCCATTCCTATAATTGATGCCCTCTTCGATGAATTGAGTGGTGCCCAGTTCTTTACTAAACTTGATCTTCATTCTAGCTACCACAATATTCATATGAAAGAGGCAAACATTCCTAAGACTTCCTTTAGAACTCATGAGGGCCACTATGAATGTTTTGTCATGTCCTTTGGCTTGTGCAATGCTCCCTCCACTTTCCAAAGCCTCATGAATCATGTCTTCCATCCTTTTCTCCGTCATTTTTTCTTAGTTTTCTTTCATGATATCCTCATCTATTGCAAAACCTTGACAGACGATTTTTCTCATTTGGATCGATTTCTCCATCTACTCTCTCAGCAACAACTTTTCCTGAAACAATATAAATGTTCTTTTGGCACCTCAGAAGTCAAGTAATTGGGTCATCTTGTTGGCAAGGACAACGTTAGTGTGGATCCTAAAAATATTGAAGCTTTG
The DNA here is from genome assembly GCA_010110895.2 of Picea sitchensis. NCBI lineage: Eukaryota > Viridiplantae > Streptophyta > Pinopsida > Pinales > Pinaceae > Picea > Picea sitchensis. The sequence continues at coordinate 8,023 of SNQJ01S0170348.1, forward strand.
AAAGATGGGCCTCACCTAAATACTCTCAAAATCTTGTGTGGATTTCTTGGCTTAACATGTTATTATCGCAAGTTTGTTAAAAATTATGGAAAGATTGTGACACCCCTCACTGCACTCCTTAAAAATAATTCTTTCACTTGGACTCCAAGAGCTACTCATTCTTTTCAAACCTTGAATATGGCCATGTGCACCAATCCATTCCTGGCCCTTCCTGATTTCACCAAGACCTTTGTCCTGGAATGTGACGCTTTAGGGAAAGGAATTGGCGATGTCCTTATGCAAGAGGGTCGACCCTTGGCCTTTACCGACAAACAACTGTCTGAACAAAATTTAGGTAAATCAATCTATGAAAAGGAAATGTTGGCTATTCTACATGTCATTGATCTTTGGAACCCTTATCTATTTGGGAAATGCTTCCAAATTAAGATAGATAATCAAAGACTCAAGTATTTTCTAGAACAATGCATTTCCTCCCAAGAGCAACAAAAATGGGTAACTAAGCTCATTGGATATGATTATGAGATCATTTACAAGAAAGGAAAAGACAATGTAGTTGCAGATGCACTTTCCCAAAAATATGAAGATGAAGGGTCCCTTTTTTCTCTCTCCTTCATTGTACCAGATTGGCTCCAAGGTATTCGCCAGGAATGGCTACACGATCCCAAAATTTCACATCTGATACAAAAATTGTAGTTCAATTCTCTAGTTTCCCCAGGGTACTCTTGGCTCCATGATGAGCTTCGATACAAAGGTCATTTGTATTTAAGTAAAAAATCAAAACTTAAATCCACGGTACTTTCTGAGCTTCATGCTACACCCACAGTTGGGCACTTCGGGTTTACCAAAACCTATGACAGGGTCAAACGTTCTTTTTTAATGGGATGGTATGAAACAAGACATTCGTAAATTTTTGGCTGAATGTGATGTGTGTCAATGTAACCAGGGAGAAATAGTCAAATCTTCTGTAACACTACAATCACTTTCGATTCCACCTACTATTTGGCGAGATATCTCTATGGATTTTATTACAGGCTTACCTAAATCAGGTAATAAATCAGTCATCATGGTGGTAGTTGATTACCTTTCCAAGTATGCTCATTTCTATGCTCTTCAACACCCATTTACATCATCCACTTTGGCTCAAATTTTCATGGATCGGGTCTTCAAGCTTCAAGGCTTGCCAAATTCTATTGTTTTTTATCGCGACCCAACTTTCACAAGCAATTTTTGGCAAGAATTGTTCAAGCTACAAGGCACCCAATTGCATATCAACGCAACTTATCAGACCCACACTGATGGTCAAACTGCAGTGGTCAACAAGTGTTTGGAAACATATCTAAGGTGGTTTGCATCGAAAAAGAGAAATCAATGGGCTCAATGGTTACCACTCACTGAATGGTGGTACAACACTTCATACCATACAACTACCCACATGACTCCTTTTGAAGCGATATATGGACAAAAGCCACCTTCAGTTCTCTCATATTTACCAGGTGTCTCGAAGGTCCAGGTGGTTGACCAAATTATTATAGTTCGAGAGGCTATTCTTCGTACCCTCAAAGAGAATTTGGTCATGGCCTAGAATCGCATGAAGCAACAAGCATATCAAGGTCTCTCTGAATGTCAATTTGAAGAAGGGGATCAGGTGTTTCTTCAACTGTAACCTTACAAGAAAAGTTCCCTCAAGGATGACCATTGTCAAAAACTGGCACCCAAATTTTATGGTCGTTATACCGTTCTCAAGTTTGTGGGATAGGTGGCCTATCAGTTAGCTTTACCCATCATTCTAAGATACATCATGTTTTTCATGTTTCCTTCTTAAAGAAGGTGATTGAAACTAAGTGCCAAATTCAAACCAACCTTCCCGAGTTGGACGAAGAAGGATCCATTTGGCTACAACCACAAGCAATTTTGGACCAACGTGAGCATCGTCTGGATGATCGAACCATCAAGGAAGTGTTATTCCAGTGGAAAGATACAACCCCAATAGATGCCACTTGGGAACCGACTACCATTCTGCAACAATTTCCACATCTCAAGCCTTGAGGACAAGGATATTTTTAAGGGGGAGTGAATGTTAGGGACCTAACACCTAACATAGGTAGAATATTATCTTATGATGAAATAAAGGTCAATATTAATAAGGCCTAGCAATAAGGAAGAATAAGTTGAATGTAAGAAGACCTAATAGAAGATTCTACTTCTAGAAGGATCTTCCTCTAGATGGTTCTTTTGATAGACATATTTAGTATAAATAGGAGTCGAGGGTATGAGAACTTTTTTCTTGGATATTATTGTAATAGAGATATGCTTAATTGGAGGTTTTCCCCTCGAAGAGGCAAGTGAACATTGCTCTTAGTAATCAAAGTGGTCTTTATGGTTTTATTCTGTTCTCATTTCAGTATTATTGTGTTGTTGTTCTGGTTATACTGTTGTTCATCTGCCATTTCTAGCATTTTATTTTTGTTCTGAATACTTTTTATATATGGAATATTATAGTTGCAACTACCCAATCTAAACTACGTCAAACTTCATAGCTGGAGGAAACAAGGGGGCATAAAACTCATATCCCTAATTCATCCATCAAAGGCTGCCAATGTGCTAACCGCCATTTCCTATGCGCTCTGAGTGCCAGTTCGAGTGGCGGATGGAGTGTCGGATAAAGTGTTGAATGGAGTGTTAGACGAGGGACTATATGAAGGATCAGATTGAGATTCCAACCTATTGCAAGGAAACCATAATGTTAGATATTCATAATCAATTAACTAAGATGAATTAATCGTAAAACCATTGCAAAAATGATGATTATACATACCTTGTGCGATTCCGTGGAGAATTGATGTATATATCTTGATAATACATTTAAAATGGATAAATGAGAGCATAGAATATATAATTTCATATGAAAAAAGGATTTGGCCATTGGAAAAAATAGTCAAAACACCAACCCAACATTACCCCCATGCCCAAGGATTTGCAGGTCCCTTTGCAAACAAAAATGGATCACTCGACATAACTATACTCATGAAGGAGGGGGTGGATTGGGTTTAGAAGATTCTCCCTCTTTCCCTGGGGAATTTATCTTATGCCTTTTAGGATGTTTCAATTTCATTTGGAGACTATGATTGGTGGTGGTCATCTGATCAACCAATCACTGAATAGAATTCACTTTTGCTTGCAGTACAACATTGTCATGATGCACATGCCTATCCATAGTTTCTCGTTCTGCCAATTGTTGAAGCAACTGAGCATTTTCTTCTTCTAATTTATCAATAACTGGGGTATGATCAAATGGATCAAGAGAAGAAGGCTTGGATTCCTTGATGGATATAGAAGGAATATCAACTTTAGAAGACGGTGTAGGCATCTGGGAGGAAGGAGTAACAATGTTTTTGTGAGGGATACTTGGTGTAATAATTTAAGATTTGACCTCTTTATTGGGCTTAGACTCATATCCAGAACATTATCTGAGTCTTTTATGGGGGCTATCATAATTGGAAGACCATTGGATAGGATCTAAAGTGCTTGGAGTTTTGATATTGGGCTTTCCACTCATACTTCGGGTGCTTCTTCGAAAGGATTCCCCCTTAAATCGATTACCTCCTCTCCTCTTTGTAGGAACCGAAGGAAAATCTTGTTGAAATGCATCTTGTAGATTCTTGGGTTGAGGATCAATAGGTGTTGAAGGAAATGGGGAATTATCAGCAGGATTTTTTATTTTCTTACCAGATGAGGCTGCAGGGGAATCAATAATTTTCTTGTTCTTTTTATCAGACATGGAAAGAGTTTGATTTGGAGGGTTTGGAGTTTTTGGAGAAAGAGGCTTAGGTGGGATGAAAACCTCTAAATAGATTGATCTCTTGCTTGTATTGACTGTGATATGGGGATTTGAGAATTGGTAGAGGAATTCGTCCCATGTCTTGCTCTGTTTTGTCAATTCAGCTATAACACACAATTTAATGAGGCCATGGTGGAATAAGCTTTTGTGAGAGTTGGACAATTTTTTATGAACTTGGGAAGACATTTTCTCAAGGATTTTCAGGAAGTAGAAAAGAAAATTCAAGGGTTTATTGTATTGAAAATGGGATAACATATAAAAATGAAAATCTTTGAAAATAAAGTACCTACCTTCACAAGTGATGAGCCTGGTAATTATGATCATGGGGTTAATCAATTCATCCTTGATCCATTATTTTGAGTACCCTTTGGCTCTAGAAAAATTTTGAAATTCAGGCTCGAACACTCTATTATATCTTGGACGTGGAAATTGATGGTGTTTGAACCATCGATCCCCAACCCATGGAAATTTTGTGGAGGAGGCAATGGATTCCTCAGAGACAATAAGGTTAGAAACCCTACGTGAGCCAGTCTCCCATTGAAGCTAAGAGATAATTGTAGTGATATGCCATCGTTGTGGCCCTGCAGACTAGCAAAGAATGGTCCCCACCCTGCATGAAGGAAGATCTCTCTACACTCTGTGAATTCCGGAATGGCTAGAAGCTCGGTGTAGGAGGATGGTTTATAGTGGTTGGGCATGGTTACAGTGCAGACGATGAGCAGGATAAATAAAATTGGGCAAATGGTGAGCACGACACAACAAAGAAAGGATTAGAGAAATGGTAATTGGGGCAGAGTACCCGATTTTTTATGCAATTGTGGTGGAAACGGTTGAATTCATGGGAAAATTCATCATACATGATCGCCATGTGAGACTATGATTACGTTGTGTTTGAATTTTGAATGGTTTGTACTTTGGAGGAAAATGAAATCATGTGAGAATTAGATCAATATCTAAGTCTTCGACTTGTACATTTGATCATAAAAGTTCATTAAAAAGTTTTAATTTGATTACCAACATGAATTTTGAACAATATACCATTCAATTCATCGAACTTACCATTGCAACGGGTGTAATTAATTCGAACGATAATTTCTGCATGCAATCATACTCATTTACAATATATACATACCTAACCTGATCCTCCATATGGAACTTCATCCGGTCTTCTAGATGGCATTCCATCCAGTCCTCCAGATAGCACTCCATCTGGTCCTCCTGTGTAAGTGGAAATTATCCCCTTCATAATGGACATTCAACAATAGCACTTAGCTTGGAAAATTTCAAGCAGTCATGGTGAACAAGAGCATGGAGCATGGATAGGATGAGTGTGAATAGGATTATCCATTGTTGATTTCCTTATCATCGATCTGTAACAATACAACATAACTTGTTGCTCTTTTCATAGGCGTGTAACACATATATGTAGTGAGAATGTAACCATTTGTTATTGATCTGCAATTGTCACAAGGAACTAGCTAAGAAATATTACATTATATAAAAATAAAAATGCACACTAGGCTTATAACATGCATAGTGATGTCAGCAGTATAGAATTTAGCAAAACAACTACTGATATAATATCCCAAGGTATCGTAAAAACAATATGACAGAATTTTTAACAGAGATTCTACTTCCTCTTCTCATGGATTTTAATATAGATGGTAGTGTTTATCATTTGTCATCTTATAAATCCCCTCCCCCACTCCTAAGTATTATGACACCTCACAATCAAATATATAGGGAATCAGTCAATTCTCCCAATAGCCTAAGATTTACATTTTGCCAATTGTAGAGATAAATTTCACACATTAGTCTGATGAGATGGTAAAAATATGGCCCCACCTATAGGACAGAACGACCTACATATAATTAAGAAGAGGTAGGCGAGAGAGTTTTAGGATTGGCTTAAAGTTAGATCCCAATGGCGGCGTGATGGATTTAATTTACCTTTGCTTAACCATGCATACGTATTTTATTCTTTGCCTACAAGTGATGTCGTACATGAAGACAAGTTTTAAGATTTAAGAATTTTATTTATTGTTTTTCAGATCATCACCCTTGCTAGGTAGAATGCCCCACTTCCAGCAATCCTGTTCAATAATCTGACAAGTTTACCTAGTCATACCATAGGCCAGTACCCACTGCCAGTAGACCTGTTCAGTATCCTGCCGGGTTAGCCTCTTTCACCCTTTTAAAACAGAGACTTGTCCATCATCTTTTAATACTTTTCTATAAAGATTTATGTTTGCAAGAAGATGGGGAGGGAGCTATGAAATTTTTTATTTAGGACTGGGATGGTATTTATGTTAGAGGATGACTCTTATTTATGTATTTCGTATAGATTGTCATGATGCAAGGGATACTTAAGTGGACGTAGCCTATATAAATATATGGTATGATCAAGTATTTTTAGTGTGTAGTGGATGGTACAATTAGAAAAGAACAAAAAGGTATCATTAGGTCCTATTCACTTTCTTCTTTTTTTAAAAAGTTATTTGATGTTTCCATGGCTAACCGCTAATCAGACCTTCTTGCTACTCGTTCATAAATATACTTTACTCACCTACTTAGGGTTCTTGGGAAAATTGTATGAGTAACCTCTAGGTTTGATAAGACAAGGTGTCACTTGCTTATATCCTCTAGTGTTGGAGGTTATGACCAACTACCATTAAAGATGCCTTGAGAGAAAGGAAGATAGAAATCTTGTAAAAATGGCTAATTTACATCAAGCAAATTCTAAGAATAAATAAAAAAATCATTATTCAATTGATGTTTAAGCAAACAACAAAGTTCAAATATACCAACATATTTTTTCGAAGTCAAATGCTTCCCTTTTTGTCTCCTTGAAATTGTCCACTCGTGGTGAAATAAATACCTGCAGATATCTCTAAAATTGTTTATCATAAAAACCACACTTTAAATTATTTACATATGTACAATCAAAATTCAGAAAAAGTTTCAAGAACAGGGAGAGGGAGAAGAAACTTCCCCATCCACTAAGGCCAATGCCTTGTCGATTGACATGACCTATAGAAAATCCTCTTTGGAAATGGTTTTGTGCTAAAGTTTAAGTCGGTGTCCATTCACTACGAAAGATACTTGTCCATCATCAATTGTTTTTATCTTAACAACTCCATTATCATACATGGTAACTACCTCATAAGGACCCAACCACCAAGTGGTAAGTTTGACTTTAAAAGTTTTGAATCTGGAATCAAACAACAAATCCCAATCACCGGGTTGAAATTGTTTCTTCTTAATAAATTTGCCATGCCACTTGATTCTCTGGTTTTGAACTAACATTTTCCATTGGATAACATCTTGTCTAATCTCATCCAAATCGTTCAATTGTACGGATCGTTGTTTTTGTGCCTCGTCTAGGTATAATACCAATTTTACAACAATACATAAAGTCCTTACTTGGAATTCAATTGGTAGAAGTACTTGTTTTCCATAAACTATTTTTTATGGGGTATGTCGAGTGGTGTTTCTCCAGGTGGTACGATATGCCCACAAAGCCTCTAGAAGTCTATCATCCCAATCCCTATGATTTAATTGGACATTTTTGGTTAAGATAACTTCCAAAACATTGTTTGTTGACTATAGTTGACCATTATCTTGTGAGTGATATGAAAAAGACTTACAATGCTTGATCCCATATTTCTCCGTTAATTCCTTCATCAACTTAGAAGTGAATTTTGTGCCCTAGTATGTAACAATTTCATGAGGAACACCAAAGAGAGTAAATATGTCTTCATAAATGAATTCAACAACATATTTTTTGGTAGCCCTAAATAAGGCTTTTTCCTCTACCCACTTGGTGACATAATTTGTACAAACCAAAATACAATTCTTCTTACGAGACATGGGTGAAATTGGTTGTACAAAATCAAGAGGCCATTTCTCAAAAGGTTCTATCATCACTTGGGCATGTAAGGGGATTTCATTAGTTGATGTGGGTCTTCCTATCCTTTGACATCTATCACAACTTCTCACATATTTGGCAACATCCTTACAAATGCTAGGCCAATAGTAACCTGAATGTAAAACCTTATATGATGTACGTTTATTGGAAAAATGGCCACCACATAGTCCATCATGACAACTTCGTAGGATTTCTGGTATCTCATCTTCTCGAACACATCTACAAATAATAAAGTCTGATGATTTTAAGGATGGAAATTTATTTTAAAATGTACAAACCTTGGCGAATCTTACAAATCTGTCATATGCCAACTATAAAATGTTTGGCGATATTTTTATAAAAATATTCAAATTTCTAAGTCTTTTATATAGTTTGTATTAAATTTTGGTGATTTTTAAGGTAAAATAATTTTATCCTATAGAATTTGGGTGAATCATTTTTAGAATAGAGAATCTTTTTTTGGGAAAAACCATGGAAAATTAGCCCATGAGTGAAATTTAGCCCCTAAAATCATCAATGGTCCAGTGCGGAAAAGGTCATGGCCAACCTAGGAGTATTTATCACTTTGCATGATAATTCGATGCTTTTCATGAGGTGACAAATGAGCGGGTAACTTTCTACTAGCCAAATAATTCACCGTGTCTGCAAACCATGGGGTATTTACGAAGAGGGAAAAGAGATGCTCATCTGGAAAACTATCATCAAAAAGAATATTATCACCCTCATGATTTATGTGTGAAAGGAAATCATCTACTAAGTTCTCTTTTCCAGGTCGGTCAAGGATGGTGATATTGAAATCTTGTAATAGCAGGAGCCACCTAGTTACTCGACCATTGGTAATGGGTTTATTCATGACAAATCTAATGGTAGATTGATTTGTATGTACAAATACCTCGTATCCTATGATATAATTATGAAATTTATTAATGGCATGGACAACTACCAAGAATTATTTTTCAGTCACTGTATAGTTTAACTTAGCAGGGGACAAGTTCTTACTCACAAAATAAATGGCATACGACTGATGGTATTCTTTTTTTCCTAATACTTCTCCTATTGCAATATTGGAGGCATAAGGGGATATGTGAAATGGCAGGGCCCAATTAGGTCCCCTAACAACTGGTGCCACAGATAATTTATCTTTTAGAGTTTCAAAGAAATTTTGACACTGGTTAGTCCAAAGAAAAACAACATCTTTTGTAATTAGTCCAACCATGGGTGCAACAATATTTGTAAAATTCTCAATAAATCGCTGGTAGTATTTGACATGTCCAAGAAAGCCTCTTACTCATTTTTTAGTCTTTGGGGGTGGAAGTTTGACGATTAACTCAATCTTAGCAGTATCCACTTTAATCCCTTAAGATGAAACATGATGTCCTAAGACTACTCCTTCAGTCAACAACATTTTACATTTTCCATGACTTAAGGATAGATTCATTTCTTGACATCTAATAAGGAATTTATTTAGATTATCTAGGGCTTCCTGGTAAGTATTTCCATATACTGTAAAGTCTTCCATATACACTTCCACACAATCATGAATAAGGTCAATAAATATTCCTAATATTGCTCGTTGAAATGTAGTAGGAGCATTACACAAACCAAATGGTAAGACCCTATAGGCATAGGTGCCCCAAGGACAAGTTAAAGTAGTCTTTTCTTGGTCCTCAGGTGCTATGAGAATTTGGTTGTATCCACTATATCCAGGAAGGAAGGAAAAATATCTCTTCCTTGACAAGGTATCTAATACTTGGTCAATGAAGGGAACAAAAAAATAATCCTTTAGAGTGGCCTTATTAAGTTCTCGGAAGTCGACACAAATTATCCATTTTCCAATTACTTTATTTGGAATCACTACAACATGCATACCCATTTACCGTCAGAGATTGGATAAATAAAGATGACATTCAATAGCTTCTGTATTTCTTCTTTTACAATATCCTTGAGTGTCAGATTTATCTTTCTCCGGGGTTGCCTAATAGGTGTTACTTCTTCTTGAGTATATATGTGATGAATTCATGTGTCAGGGTGTATACCCTTCATATCGGTATATTCCCAGGAGAATGCCCATGATTGGTCTTTAAGGACATTTACTAATTGTTCTTGTTGATTTGCATCTAGTTCGGAATTTATATGTAAGAATTTCCCAGGACTAATCTCATAAGTCATGGTATAATATATGACAGATTCATCTATCTCAAAAATAAAAGATGTCGAATACAAAGTTGATGGGTCCAACTGTTCCTGAAACTCTTCACCAAACATGTACTCAAATTGGGGAAACTATTGTGGAAAATCAAGACATGTGATAACATAAATAAATTGATTTAGCACATTTTCCATTGTTTTCTTCTGAAGTTCCCAAGAAAGATCACTTGGAAACACAGGTTCTTCCCATTTATCATTCTCATATGGAAATTCAAGCCACCATAGATTCTCCATAGTAGGTTGAGCTGGTGGGTATATGGTAAGATTCTTTATATAAAGTCCATTAGAGATGGTCATTTCAACTTCTCTATAGCCAATAAATGAATTGGTTGTGGCCAACCAAGGTCTTCCCAAGATAACGAGATGCCCTTTAGCAGGATCCTTTGAATGAATGACAAGAAAATATACTGGATACTCCCATGATTCTAATATAACTATGATGTAAGGTAGATAGAGAGGTAGTTGGGGGGACCAGAGGGATCATAGTGATAATAGTGGAGGCCATTCAATGTAAGGTGGACTATCTCCACTATATTATTAAATAAGGCCCACTATGGTAGTTAGATCTAATAAATGGGTAGTTAGATATAATAAATGTAAGAGGACTTCTTATAAGTTTCTACTTCTAAATGATTCCACCTATAGAATGTTCTTAGGTAATGGTAGAAATATATAAAGGGGTTCAAGCAATGTAATGGGACATGAAGAGGATTATTGTATTTGAAGTTGAATATTAATAGGAGGATTCCCCCTCGAAGAGGCAGGTGAACAGGAGAGGATCCCTTCCATAATAGGATCCATTGTATGGTGTTGCCCTACCTCAAGGGTTTGGTAATAATAAAGTCTGGTTTCTTCTATCTTGATTTGTGGATCTATTGTATATTCAATATTTGTGGTGATTATATTTGTATATCTATTCGGTTCTTAACAATTGGTATCAGGGCACTTTCCTTGGTAGACATTGTGGGCAAATATTTTTTATTTTTGCTGATTTGTTTTTCGGAGAAAAAAAACGAGGGCCGCAACATTCTATAAAGTGGCAGTATATTTCTGTGGAAAATTTTCAGAAATAGGTTGTATATCTGAGTTCCTCTCATAAAAACACCCAATTTGAAAAACAAAATCATCTGAAATGAAGTCCAGGAAGTCAAGATATTGAAGTTTTAAAATCTACAATTTTTTAGGGTTTTTTCCGTGGACGACGACGCGATTTCTTTTATTTCTGTAGCATCTGGAGGCCGAATTTGCCCAAATAAATTACAGATTTTAGTTACTCTCACCATTTCACCCAATTGAAAAAAAAAAACATCATCCGAAATGGAGTCCGGGAAGTAAAGTTATGAGCATTTTAAATTCAACAGTTTTTAGGGTTTTTCCAGAAAAAGCCACGATTTTCTACCATAACTTATTGTTCTATTTTTGGGGGTTTTTTATGAAGCCTACGGGAATGAAGAGTTCATAGGGTGCTCACATGTATATTTCCTCTCAAACCATCAAAGAAATTCTACAAATTACTGAAGCATTCAAATCTCAATTGTATGACACATTGGATGCTAGATTGCATGACCTTGTAGATGGCCTCAATGATAGTTTTCGTAGTATTCAAGATTCATTGGATAACATGTAGGATATTTTTCTTATGGAATACATCAGGGATGAATATAATCAAGAAATATATTCTTGGTATGATTTTGAGGCCGATGATGATTGGTATATGGATAGTTGTCATTTTTGGGATGACAACCACTTTCATATTTTATTTGATGACTCTAATCCACCTTCTATAGAGAGCATAAATGTGACAAATTGAGAGCCAATGATTATTATCAGTGTCCATCCTACATATTCTACAGTGGTTTTATTCCTTCCAAATTCTGCTACGACCCTTTTCCACTATGTGAATGGATCTTCTTATTTGGATCCACATGATAGGAGTCAGTCTTTGGAGCATCATTTTGAGTTGGTTATTGGGTTCCAAAATATTCCACGGGGAGTTCACATAAGCACTTGGACATGGGACTTGAGCTTACGATGGTGTTTGGACTACTTCAGCATTGTGGCTTTCCTTTCTACATGGGACCATGGTTCTCTAGTTTTCTTCAACATTATGGTCCACAATTATCCATGGGACCCTGGTATATGGTTGTACATCAAGCATTGAGGACAACGCTTTCATAAGGGGGATACAATTTTAGGTAGCTAGAGAGGTAGTAGTGGAGGGCCCATAGTGATAATATTGGAGGTCATTCAATGTAAGGTGGACTGGGTCCACTATATTATTAAATAAGGCCCACTATGGTAGCTAGATATAATCAATGGGTAGTTAGATGTAAGAAATGTAAGAGGACTTCTTAGAAGGTTCTACTTCTAGAAGATTCCTCCTACAGAATGTTCTGAGGTGATGGTAGCACTATATAAAGGGGTTCAAGCAATGTAATGGGACATGAAGAGAAATATTGTATTGTGAGTTGTAGTTCAAAGTTAAGAACCAAATAGATATAAAAATATAATCACCACAAATATTGAATACACAATAGATCCACAAAGAAAGATAGAAGAAACCACACTTTATTATTACCAAACCCTTGAGGTAGGGAAACACCATACAATGGATCCTATT
>SNQJ01S0170350.1:0-15741 GCA_010110895.2 Picea sitchensis
AAGCCTCTTGGAAAGATTAAGTTTGAACTCTTTAGGGAGATGTTAGGTGTAGAAGTCAATCCATTCTCCATTAAGGGGGAGACTTGGAAATAATGGAGAAAGTGCTAGTTGTAAGCGCCAGTAATAAGTGCCAATTGTAAGCGCCAGTTAGAAGAATCAGTTCTTAGTTAAGAGTCAGTTGTCTAGTTGTCTTTAGGTTTGCATGTAGCCGACTCGGGAGAGTCTTTTCCTATATAAAGATGTAATACATCTTCATTGAAGTATAAGAAGTGAGCATAGCCTCACCGGTAACCACCACTCGCAGAGATAATATTGTGCGCGGCTCTGTGGGTCTTTCTGGCATTCGCAAAACTTGAAACCTTGACTTCTCATCAAAAGGGGCACTGGATCGATCCTCATCGACTCTCCATTCATTCCCCATCACTGCATTGGAGCGAGATTCAGGTCTTCAGAGACCATCGGTCGTGGATATAAACATGGGGACAAAAGGTGGTAAAGTTTGGCTTGCATAGTTGATATTAGAAAGGAATCTTTGAATTATATGGTTGAAATAGTTCAAATTTCACAAAGGAACAAGTATTCTTTTAACAAAAAAAATTATAGTTCCGTGTAAATATTCTGACGTGAAACTCTGAGATAGGATTTGAAATTAATATTTATTTTCATTAAAAAGAAATAAGTATTAGATCTCGAGTCAAATCTCATGGCTCGATTTTTCCATTAAAGGGTTACAGTCAATAAAGAACCCAACACGGAGTTTTGGCTCTGATACCATGACAAAAGGAGAGACTGTGCAGTCAAGACATGAAACTGCGAAGACAAAACAAAAGACTGCACAGACTAAACATGAGACTGCGCAGAGTAGACAGATTGCATGAGACAGAAAAAAGTAATGTGCACAACGCATGTCATTAAGGGAAAACAACACAAACAATGTGTGCACCGAGCTGCTGATAAGGAAGCAGCGATTCCAAGACTTGGTGAGGGAGATCGCGTCGGACGTTGCAAGAGGCGGCAGAGGCTACTTTTGCATCGCGATTTGGATAGTGATTTGGCTCATTGAAGTTGTGCAAGGGAATAAAAATAACACACAGAGAGGAGTTATTTTCTCTTTGGATTTTTTTTTCGCGCACTATCCCCTTGAACAAACTGACCTATTTGTGAGGCCGGTAACCACCAATCACAGAGATAATATTGTGTGTGGCTCTGTGGGCCTTTCTAGCATTCTTAAAACTTAAAACCCTGACTTCTCATCAAAAGGGGCACCGGATCGATCCTCATCAGCTATCCATTCATTCTCCATCACTACATTAGAGCGAGATTTAGTTCTTCAGAGACCATCGGTCATGGATATCAACACGGGGACAAATGGTGGTAAAGTTTGGCTGACATAGTTGAAATTAGAAAGGGATATTTGAATTATATGGTTGAAATAGTTCAAATCTCACAAAGGAACATGTATTCTTTAAAAAAATGTGTGAACATTCTGACGGGAAACTCTAAGACATAGGATTTGAAATTAATATTTCTTTTCGTTAAAAAGAAACAAGCATTGGCTCTCGAGTCAAACCTCATGGCTCGATTTTTCCATTAAAGGGTTACAGTCAATAAAGAACCCAACTTAGATTTCTGACTTTGTGATATCTTGTGCTTAGAGAGTCACATCCAGCAAGATCCATACCATGAAACATGAAATTTCCTGTAGATCTAATTTTTTTTACAGTTTTGTGATTCTACACCAATTTTTTTTGGCGATGTATTTTCTTCATGAAAAGAGTAAAATAGAGTCATAAGAGTCAAATTGTGGATCTGGAATCTGCGCGTCATTTAGTGTACAAGTGATGAGATAGAATGGTCGATCCATAAGTGTGATCAAATTGGTCAATGAACAGCCAAGAAACGTTGTCATGGGTCAGCAAAGATGACTCAAGAAGTCCAGAAGAGATCTCAAACAAATCTGGAGAGAGAACAAAAAAGCAATTGCAACATATTTAGCAAAGACAAATGGAGAGGTTCTAGTTGTACCTGAGGATCCCACACAGGAAGAATATCAGAGGCAAATTGATGAAATTTGGAGCAACATGAACATGAATCTGCCATTACTGCCACAATATAATGGTAAGAATTTTGAATGTTGGTTTGTTAGAATGAATGTTTTTTGTGTCTTGTAGACTGTCATCATAATATACATGATCAGGAAAGGGATGCATTAGCATTTCATATCATCCAAAAAGCCTTGGATGACAGTATGTATGTTGCACAAGGTTGCAACAACAACATCTTTGAAAGATGTTTGGAGTATTTTGGAAACAAAATACAATGAAAGAGGGAGCAACAATTTGTTGAATGTTTCCACTCTGGAATAAGCAATGAAAGAGGGAGCAACAATTTGTTGAATATTGCCACTCTGGAAGAAGCATCTATGTCTGAGCAGAGATACTAGAGGAAAAAAATGAAGGAGCATCTATGTGTGAAGTGTAGATACCGTAGGAAGAGAAAAAATGTGCATCCTTCAGATGAAGCGTATACGAGAAATTGCGTAAATTGATGGTGAAGTTATCAGTACAACAACCCGCATTGATAAAATGATTCCAATAGTGTTTGTTGATGAAAACAAAGGATCAACATCAATTATTTTTTATGAACATTGTGTAGAAATTGGCGTCTTTGAAACAAAGGTAACAAATCTTGAAGTTGAATTTGATGATGATAACCTATCTTGTGATGATTTCCTTCAAATAATGGAAGAAAAGAAGAAAATTGATTAATTGATGTTTGGAGGAGGAAGCCTACTTGGCATTCAAAACCAAGTGGATGATTTGGTGACAGCAAAAGCAATGCTTGAAAGAATGTTTGATGATAGTAGCATTCAAGCTACTATACTTATGGATGCCAACGAAGCAGTTGGAGCAAAATATAATCTTGTTGATGTAGATTTGAAATGGATTGAACAATCAATCTATGATGATGATGATGATGATGATGGCGGACTCATATTCACAGGGAGACAACTTGAAGTTACGTAAACGTAGGAGAGAGCTCAAAAGAACAAAAGAAGAGAACCAATATGGTTCATGTTATAATTTTTATAATGATTGACAATTTGTTTGTGCATGCGTGAGAAACCGGAAGAAGAAGATGAAGACATGGATGAAGATTTCAATGAAGACTAGTTTGAAACCATTTTCATGCAATGGAGTTTTGAAGAAACCAGATTTTATTCTGAGTTAATGTGGAAGTAGTCTGTTGATTGTGTAGCCCAATATATGAAGGGAATTGATGATAGTTTGCATAGGTGGAACCAACCCAATGTCAAAGAAATATTTGTTGCAGAATAAGATGAAATAAACATGCATAGCGCTCGATCAAATTCTAAAATAAGCATTGCAATGACAAAGAAAAAGGCAAAGAACAGAGCTTTTAGTATCAAGGCCAAAATGAAAAAAAATGACTCAAATTAGAACATTTACAGAAAGGCTGAAGAAGAGAAAAAAGAAACCCAACTCAAGTGAAAAGCTGAAGTCTAGTTTTGTTATTATGTATTGTGCTTCCAGTCAGACATAGATCAACATGCATTGCATTTCTCAATTTCCTTTTGTTAAAATCCATTGGGTAAATCCATTTTTTTATTTCCAATGCTACACATAGGCTTTATCAATGTCGATGTTTGTAAACATTGAGTTTAAGAGGGATTGTTAGTTGTAAACCTCGACGTAGTAGTGATTATACATTGTGAGTTGTTCTGGCCGCGGTACAAGTTTGTTAGGATTCCTGTCAGGTTATTGATCTTCTTGATTTGTTGGAGTTTATTTAGCTCAACTCTCTTTTCTTTCCTTACGACATGTGCTTTGCACATTCCTTTTTTCTGTCTGATGCAATATATCTACTCTGCACAAACTCATGTTTAGTATGCTTAGTCTTTTGTTTTGTCTGTACAGTTTCTTATCTTGACTGTGCAATCTCTTGTCTCTTCAGGCATCCACCATGGCTTTGAAACACCTAGTGTCGATGTTGGTTGCATAAACTTGGTCATGCCCTAGATTTGCAAATATGGACACCCTTTGTGCATGTGTGTCTCATCTTTATAACAAACCTACGAGCACTTCTGTGAGATCCTTCACTCTAACCCGTATTTCATTGATACTTAAATCAAGGGTTCCATTACTACATGCACCTTCGTCGCTACTCCAGACCTATCTCTGCTTCCATGGATCATAGACCACTCTTGTTGGAGAGTTTCAGGCTCCTTTCTGAGTCTGATACTACCTTGTGTGCACTCTGTGACCTGCAAATAGAATTCATGAAAAGAGACAAAAATAGAGAAGTATAAACATTACACTACAATAACAGATGAACATAAATAGGGGCAATGATATCTTTATTTCTCATCAAAACACATGGAGAAATGGTTACAAATCTCAAGAAGCACCTCACAAGCTTCTACATTTAAAAAAAATCAAGGATTTTAGGCATGGAAGGCCAAATTTTATAAAACCAACCAATAAAATTAATTCACATGGGTATGTGTTGTCATAACCCAACAATAGTAACAAATACACATATATTGACAACCAAATAAAACCTTCTTAATCGAGAAAGAATATACATTGGTTTTCACACATAGATATTACTGTGTTCCTCCATTATAATTTAGATGTCAATATTACCGAGAAACTGAGAGTAATACATCAACTGAAACAATACCAATGACTAAATGATACAATATATTTCATATTGTCATTCCAGTTTGTTGTGCTTATACATGGATACAAAGAAATAGAGGAATACAATATATTTCAAACTGTCATGCTTATACATGAATACAAAGAAAATGAGGATTTCAAGTAGTGTGCATATGTGAACTAAAATTCAAATTTGGAACTGATTTTGTTTTAGGTTTTTATTTTCTCAAGAGAAGGTGGTAAAATTTATCATAATTCAGTTGTCGATTGATAATGAGGACACTCATCATTGATTTCTATTTGCAAATGGGGTCTAACTTATTATCATTGATCAAGAAAACCAAACCACCGAATAATATGTTGGTGGTTTGTAAGGGGAAGGATTTCACGGTGGTTTGTAAGGGGAGGAATTTCACTCTGTTCCGATGGCCATTGATTATTTTTCCTTGATTCATTTTTGAGTTGGAGGAAATAAACTTTAGACAATCGTATTACGCTACAATAGAGGCTTTAGGTCCCACATAAAGACCCAAAACAATTTTTTATCCTAAATAATATTTGAAAAAAATGTGATTATTTCAGAAGTTCACCAAGTGTTAAGAGAGAGACAATTATTGAGAAATGTGTGTCATACACCGTGAAATGTTGATCCGTGGATATTGGTGGCCACCCACCTATTCCAACTCAGCTCCTCGTGTCCTTTTGTTCAACACATTCTATGTACCGCTTTTAATTTGGGTTCTACACTTAGGATGTTCTAGCCCCACCATCTCCTCCGTGTGGAGGCAGTGGCCTCTAATCCAATTTGGCTTTATTTTGTGTGTTTTCATGTCATCACATCTTGTTGTACTTCTCAAATAAGCTTTAGTCTCTAAACGTTATTTTTTTAGCCCACCATAGTCAAAATGTAGGAGTCGTAGTTTGATGGAGGAATGTGTAGAAGTTCCTAAAAGACCTTCAATGGGCTATCACGCTACCTAAAACAGAGTGGGTCGATGCAAGAGTTACCAAATTCTAGGAAGTTGAGGTACCAAATTACATCAACTTTTTACCTATAGGCCCATACATGACTTTTGGCATTTCACCTTCTAGGGTTAGGTTTTTGGATGTCTAGGTTTTGACATTCATGAGTAATATAAAGGCCTATGGAGCCTCATTGTAATCCATTCGCTAAGATAGATGCATGTAGCAGCCACATCTCTTCTCGTGAGATAGCTACCACCATCTCGAGCAAGTTTTCGCTATGCACTCTTACACAGATTTCATATTTTAATAGAAGATATTGTTCATCGATATTTGTGCTAGTCTTCATATGTTTTTGCTTATTGTACCCAGCCTTTAATCAGTTCGGCTCCGCTCCTAAATCCAGATCAAATGTAGAGCTGTAGTAGGAATAAATCCTTAGCTAGAGTAGGAGTAAATCCATAACTATAGTAGGAATAATGCATATGCAATGCTAAGGGGAGAATAATTGTAGTGTTGAGTAGAGAATAATGCAGTGTTGTAATGAAGCACAACTATAACATGTGATACTTACAGAACCATGGTAGAGATAACCTCTAGGTGATTTCCAATATGCATAAATGGTTTATGGTTTTACCATGCCTATTTAGCTCATTTCATTTTATTGTTGAATTTTCTCCATGATTATGCCATTGTTGAACACTCTTGTTGATAGCATAGAGACTCTTCATTGTAACTTTTTAAGTTTTTGGATAATACATAGTGTGCTTTAGAGTGTGGGGTTTTCCTCTTGGAAGGGTTTTCCTCGGGATATCATGTTGTTAATGACTTGTTGTTTATTTTATGTGTTTTCAATTGTTTTATGTTTAATTTTTGCACATTAGTTTCTCATGGATTATTGTAGGTGGCACCTATGCTTCCTTTTGTTTGGTATCAGAGCCTGATCACCTTGGTTCTAAGGTGTCAGGGACAAGGTTTTTGGATATAATCTTTGCTTTAGTGGGAGATTGCGCGGAAGGAAATATTGTTGCTGGAGAGCACATTCATATTAGAAATGAAGAATTTTAATGGAACTAAATTTGAGCTATAGAAAATCAATATGGAATATATTCTCGAAGTTTGAGATCTATAGGTTGTGGTATTTGGAACCAAACCCATTGGTATGATCGATGAATAATGGGTGGTGTTGGAGAGAAATGTAAGAATTTGTGCATGACTCCTTTTGATATCCTTAGGTATTTTGTACTCAATGTGTAACTTTTGGAACAAAATTTCAGGATGGCGCTTTGTTATATTTGTCAGCGATACTACAATCACTATACTTAGATTAGTGAGATATGAATAAATCATATTGGGTTAGTCTAAACGTTAAGTTTTATTCTTATTTTGTTGGTTATTATTATTGGAATTAGGAAAACCAATTACAGGTGAAATCACAATTTTATATTATTTAAATAGTGTTTTCGACCCTCATAAACCTCGCGTGCTGTGAACATGGCTCTCAACCATTAGAATATGAAATCAAAATTTATGGTCGATTTTAAAACCATGTCCGAAAAAAATAACATGAATAGGTAAAAAATAGAATGTTTGGAATAACTCATATTCTATAATATGGTTAGATCAAAATATTACCATCACCTTCAGACAATAAACCATGTCTTATCGTCCTTATTTCTCCAAAAATAAATAGAATTTTATATAATAAGGTGCATATCATAATTTGGACATTGCTCGGGAGACAAAAGAAATATCCATATACCATATTTGTATTCTCAACTTGGGCATATTCAGAAATTAGATAGTGATGTGAATACAACGAGATGATTTGAAACAAACCCATTAACTTATTTGTCTTTACAACATAGTATTGCAAATATGCTCCATTAGTTGTTGGATTTCAGGCTTGCAAATAGAATTTATGAACAAAGATATAAATAGAGAAGTATAAAACATTAAACACAACAAAGATGAGAAAAAATGGGGGAAATGTTATCTTTATTGCTCAGCCAAACCAGTAGAGAAATGGGGTAATGATGTTCTTATTTCTCAGCTCAAACTAGTGGAGAAATGAATACAAACATCTCATCGATGCACCTCAAGGGATTCAACATTTAAAAATAAAAAAAATTAATTAATATTTCAACAATATCTTGTTGAAACAAGATATTGTTGGAGAAACTATCGTGAGCCAACTAGAACAATTTGATATATTAGTTTTCACTTCCCAACAATCTCCACCTTTACAATAATTTGCTGATGCTTTTCCCAATGAATCAAACATCACATTCCCGTAATCCACAGAATCTAAACACCAATCGCGGACTTCAATACTAGTTGCATGAACACGTCTTCTCAGTTTTCTCCATTATGGACCAATCCACCTCCACCGAATCAACATAAACACAAACTAAATTGATGCAACCATTGTAGGTGATAATTATGGCTTCTCGTGATACATACCAAAGAATAATTTACATGCTGATCTTTGGCCTAGGGTAAAATCATGAAGCTTGGTAACACTTTCAAGTGACAATTGGGTCTCAAAAATTTCTAGCGGCACTTTTTCGGCAGAACAAATGTTACTAAATCTTTTCTACCGGTACCTTTCATCGCCAAATTTAATCTAAGTGCCCTCAAAAATTGGTGGTACAATGTTTTTGAATGCATTATTTCTCTCCCCTGGTAAGAATATCATACCGGGCCGAACGCTTATTTTAACGGATTCCAAATCTAGGTTTCGGCCGAAAAGAATATTTCGGCCGAAAACTTGAATGGGATTGTTTGCGGTGAAACTCCAAGAAATTCTCTCCATCTTTACTATCTTGAGGTAAAGCGACCTCTACAAATTTAATTTAGTTTGAGAATTGATACCAACATTTTAGAATTGAATCTACTTTCATTGGGTATAATTTGTTTCATTTTCATTGTTTTTATCTATTTTATTTAATTTTTATAAAAAAAATCAATACAAATATTTTAGGTGAGATTGTGATTCGGTGAAATGAAAGAACCGTATCTTTAAAAATACACCACGGAAAATTATGGAAAATTATATAAATAATTGTTAAAATGTTCTCGTAAAAAGGGTATTTTTAGATTTTACTTTTAAGTAAAAATTAAGATAGATACAAGGTAGAAACACGTGTTTAAAATATGCAACGCTTTCAACTCGTCAACTTAAAAATTTAGAAATTATAATATTCATCCATTAGATTCAAAATTCTAGTCATAATAAAATAGAGTCTCGTAGATTGTTGCAAAGATATCATTTCTTAAAAACATAATTTTACTAACAGATACATTGTTGTGGAAAATAATAACTCATTATCATTCATTTCATGTTTAATCTAACATAATGGTTAAAACAATTGTCAAATTGACATATCAAATCTTGATAAAAAAAATTGAAAAAATAGTCATTGGAAAGATAACAAATTATTTACAAGTTTTGTTTTTAATCAGAAGTGAAATTTAAATAAAAAATGCCTCTTTGTATGTCGTAAGTTGAAGAACTTGTGAAGACATGTTTCTTGTTTGTCATAAAACAAGCAAAAGTGTTAATGTACCTTCATGATTTTACCCTAGTTATTCCATGTGTCCACTAAAAACACTAACCGCATGTGAAATATTTAAACATACTCATATCAAACATCAAACTTTCTACTATCATATGATACACTAGACATATAACCCTTTTCTTCTTTCATATTAATTAGACATAAACTTTAAGAAAGTTTACAATGGAAAGCTAAAATGATATTTACCGGTTTCACATTACTCATACTCTAATTTCTCGAGCATCTTCACCATATACTTCTCTTGTGATAACCAAAGCTTACCATCTTGAGTTCCTTGTGTATTTCCATGCCTAAGATTTGTTTTAGCTTCTCCTAGATATTTCATATCAAACATCCTAACCAACTCAGCCAACATGTTGATCTCAAACATGCTTGTGGTTTCTAATGTGCTAAAACATACAACACTAAGATAATGAATATACCATAAACACAATGGTTATACTCACTTCTTGTAAATTTGGTCTCGTGCCATGAAGGAATCAAACATCTTTGTGCCCATTTCCTTCTCGTGCTTCATACCATACAATGACTTCATGAGTTTGAAAACAAATATCTCTTTGTAATCCTGAACAACTCTTGATTGTTCCAAGTAGACATCTTTGCTAATGACAAATATCTCTTTGTAATCCTAAAAAACTCTTGATTGTTCCAAGTAGACATCTTTTCTAATGATGATTTGTCGGTAGTAGGATCCCAAAATATGCATCCCTTAACTCCTCCTTGAATTATGCATTCAAAACCTCCCACTTTTATGTATAACAACCACTATCCACAATTGATTTGAATTTGAGTGATTTGAAATTGAGCACTCCGCTTGTGTGCTTGAATTGCCACTATCACCGCCAAATATAACTCTACCTTCTCTGGAAACTCCACCCCCCATAGCCTAGAACTTCATTTTCCTCTACTAGACTCCTCCACGACTTTTGACCCTCATTCACAACATACCTCCACGTTATGTCATGCCACAACCCATAGACCAAGATCTCTCTCTCTGCCAGAACCCACCTCATCACCAGCTAAGCTGCAACTGTGAAAGACACCGTAGCGCAAACCATATCTAGTCCTAAGTCCACATAAACCCCACTCCAAAGGGGCCAATCCAGCATGCATCTCCATTGCCATGACGTCAACTAACCACCTCAAATGTTTCAAAAAAGGAGTGGAGATTCCCTCCTTGAAATCCTGCAGAATTCCCACCACACAATTCCACTTGCCTCAGCTCCTCACCGACTCTGATAAAGCGATTTCTCCTTGTGGTGGTTAGAATTCCACGATTTTTTTTCTCAACATGGAAAGGGGTATCTTCATCCAAAAATCCAATAGTGCAACCATGTATTCTTTGTTGGACATCAGAGGGGGTGAATCAATAATAGCTTAATTATAATCTTTTTCTTCAAATAATCCAAGGTTATATCAATGTAGAATTATTATCCAATAATGAGCAATACTAATGGGAATGAAAAATCACACACATACATAGTACACCAGTTGTTTTAATGGAAATCCAAATGAGAGAAAACCACGGAATGATTTTTCTTATATTCTTGGAAGAATTATATCTATTGGAAGCACCAACTACCTTTTTTTTCTAGTTTAACTGAAGGAGGCTCCAACCCCCTAGTTTATCAGGATACAACCTAAGGGAAGCTCCAAATCCCTTACCTCTATGGTTACAACTAAAAGGAGGCTACAACCCCTATGTTCTCTTCAGATATAACCGTAAGGTGTATACAACCACCTATCCTGTCTCCGTCTAACTGGCCTGAAGTAGAAGAATGATGGAACCATCACACACTATTTACTGTGAGATATACTGCTATAAGCCTATACCAATAAACCTTAACCATGCATCAACCTCTAACTCAACCTATAATCAACCTACAACATAAACAAGTATCAAATCCATGCGCCTAATCTGTCATTATAAACAAGTGCATCAACCATGCACCAACTGCACTATAAAAGTGCAAACTGAACCATGTACCAAGTATGTACCAATCATGTGTCAACTATCATCAACTATGACTCAATACAGCCTCAAATATCATCAACTATACACCTCATGTATGTGCTAACTCATCAAATACTTGTCTCAAACATAAAATCTAACTTGTACCAACTAAAACTCTTTCATTAATTTCATCATCCAAATATGATTTATAACTTCAATATATTTGCGTATATGATCACATACCTGCAAATATACTTGGTGTATATGATCACATACTGAACCTTCCTTAACTTTAAACAACAAGAGACTAGTACATTACATCAAACTTTTCTTTAGTCTCACATGACTAGTTTTGGATTAGTCAACAACCCTAACTTGAAATAATAATAACTTTGTACCTATAACGAATAATAAGGATTTGAAATGATACAATGTTCCTCAAGGTGTTTTATGTAGTTCTCTGTGTGTTACTATTTTGGAACTTCGAAAAAGTAGTTATAGTAAATTATGGCATACCTTGTTCAATTCTCGCTTATTCTAGAGATCGACCTTGTAGAGCGCCGTGTCCTACATAGAATATTTGTTGAACGTGATCTAAAATTGTTACACATCATACTAAAGACTATAATTCTAACCAACACATTTGGTATAAAAAATTTTTATCCTCATATGAAGAAGATGACGCTTTTACCCTAAACACCTTAAAAGCATCATCAAAAGAATTTATCCTTCCTGAATTCTCGCCTTCTTTTCTTCACATTCAATATAACCAGCTTAGATATCCTTGGTTACTCCTAAACATATAGGTATTCAATATTCCCTCAAGTGTGTATGAAATGAGAGAGCATTGCCTCTTTTTTATACCAAGTAGCTTGCTTAAAACATCTTCTAGGTAGCTTTTCCCACTTTCCTTATCTTAGGGTTAACCCACTTCTAATTTCTCCATTAAATCTATTATTTAAATAATTTATCTTGTATCTACTTCTTTTAATTATAAAGTACACTCATCACTCATTATTTCACTTTATTATATACCTTTTAAAATCTCTTAACCCACTTTTGACTACTTTGACCTTTTAAATTCTAGATGACATAAGGAGGGTCCTCTAACTTCAGAAGGCCATAACTCAAATCGCGAGGAGTTATATGACATTCCACATACCACCAAAAATGAAATGACATGTACTATCTATATAGAATATTATTACTTAAAAATATATAAACCATACCAAACATCCATCAAACAAACTTTTGGGTCCATTACCCAAAACCGGGTTCTTCAACTTCATGGCCATAACTCTCTAATCATGAGGCTATGTGTCATTCCACATACCACCGAAGCCGGAATGACAACACTATCCATATAGGATAGTTTCAATGAAAATTTCACTAACCTTCATCTCATTATTCCATAAATAAGCATGGGTTCTCTAACCATACTTCTAGGATAACTCAATCTACAAAGCGTCTTCCCGTGAGGGATTTCACCATAAGGGGACCACTTTAGAGTTCATCCATTTCTATGTATTATGAACCATGACAAGAAAATAATGAGTCATCTTTACATCAAAGAATGTTGGGTCCATTACCCAACCTTTGTGCTACGAGGATTTCTTCAAGGGTTGACATCAATGAAAACCAACCTTAATCAACAATATCCCCCTTCGGGATTGATGGAAACACTCTGATGCAATATTGAAATCATATCACTCATGCTCCCCTTGGAACCTGTTGGCAGCCAATAATATTTTTCTACTGTCCTTATAAGATGCCTACACCAGTGTTTTGCAAACCTTGATTTTCGTCGCAATCTTTTTTTAATAAAACGACACTATTGTTTTATATGCGTTTTCACACTTACCTTAGTTCTCGTTTTCACGACTGCAAGCGTGAAAAGTTGGTTTTCGAAGTTGCATTAAAATCGTCACTGAATTGTTGCGATCTTTCTTGTCGATATTCCCATTGCGTTTCCAGTTTACTTATCGTTATGCAGTTGGCAAGACCTCTTGATCTATACTCATTTGACATTCTTTGATTGATTATGTAATTTTGTTTCATGAAGTGATTGAGTTTGTGATGCATTGGTGATTGGATTTGTATGTTCTTTGATCGATTCACTTGGCACATTGATTTCACAAGAGCACATTTGTGTTGTGGCAAAACCCTTGGTTTAAATCGTTTTATACAACACATAGTTCATATGGTCAAACCCTTGGTATGATTTCGATTTGTTACTTTGGTTTTAAAACTATGGTAAAACTTTGCTCGCACAAATGTTTGGTCGCCATACCATATATCCATTGGTTGATTGAAATGGAATAATTACAATAGTGGGTTGAATAGCTATTTGCACCGGTAGTTGTACTGTAGATATGACTATTTTTCATGTAATGAACTAGCTCCACCACCTTCACACGATATGTCATTAATGTCTTCCCTTATCCCTGTTTCACCTTTGCTAGTTTCGGGTAAGCCTGAGAGCGTTTCCACCCATACGTATACTGTGATTCAAACCCTGGCTTGTTCACATCACTCACCGTGTGCTCCTGTCTATGGTACTGGTGGTGCGAATAGAGCCAAATGGTAGTCAAGCTCTGTGACTGTTCGATAACGCCCGTAAGGATTTAGAGGATAGTGGTTGGCTCACATTTGTACAGAGGTTCGAGGGTTTCAATTTGTTTGTTGCACAACAATTCGCTCTTACCTTTGATGGGTGTAGGGATAAAGTAGGTGACATTCAGCTTGAGCTGAATGAAGAGTTCATAAGCTCTGCCACAGGATTAACATCCACAAGCCAACGATGGTTTAAGAACTCCAAAGTCGATGAAGTACTGTGGCCTTTGCTATTCATATCACGAAAGGTTACATCATGTGACAAAGGTATGCCTATTTCCACACTTAAACCCAGGTGGCATGATCTTTTGATAATGGTTAAAAAATTTGTGACCTGTGAGGGTCGGTATGGATTGGTTTTTCTTTATCACCTTCGACTGTTGATGAATTTCATGGGATATCCATTGAACATGCCATTTTACTTCCTGCGTAGTCTTTACAAAATGGCTAAGAGGTTTAAACACAAGAAGGCTGACAACAGCTTGTTTCACCATGGCTTGATTAGACTCATCATCATTCATCATTTAAACCTTCACGACAATAATTGGCAAGCTTTTCTCTCTCGAAATGGCTTTGTTGATTCAGAGTCTGTCTAAATCGACAAGTCTGTGGTCAGTGAGACTAAGTTCGGGCCACCCGTGCCTTTTCATGCCCTTCTACCCTCTCCCAAACCCTCGGTCTTCCCTGATATCGACCTACCCGACATTATAACAGACAAGGTTGAGGATGTAAAGAATACTGTGAGCAAGAAAGTCAAGGGTAACCCTACTGTCGACGACAAAGGTAAAAAGAATGCTCGATTGATATCGAGACTTGCCCAGAATAAACCTAAGCCTAGCCTTGAACAAAAGCCCATAGTCCTCAGTGAAGACTCAGACTCTGATATCGAGCACTTCCTAGCTAGTGAGTACCGTTATTCCCATGGTTTGTTCTCCGAGCAACCATATGACTATGTATCTAATTTGCCCCCATGCCTAAAGAACAATTCTAGCTACCCAGGGATCAGGCTTCATAATGAAACCCTCGGTGATTTAAGAAAACCATCGACTGTTGTTTCGAAGCCCGAACAAACATCATGCATCCAATGCAATGTGTGGCTGGAGCGCTACTACACTGACGTTCCCTTATTACAGTCGAAGATCAAATCATTGGAAAACCAAGTTACAACACTGTCAAGAGAAAGGGACAAGCTTCAAGATAATGACAAGAAGCAGAAAACCACTGGTTCGATCGTATTTAGGAATGTTGAATCGGCTACAGCCTTCGTCAATTCCAAACTATCATAATCGAAGTCGTTTCATATTGTCCAAGTATGATTTTCAATTTTAATTTCGTTTCAGGAGTGGCTTGAATTAATATAATGAATTTATTTTTGGGTTTCGATTAGTTCTGTTCATTATTCGAAATGATTCTTTCATAGTTTGATTATTAAAAACGGTTATGTTATGGATCCTGTACAGTACATTTATTTTGCTAAAATTAAATGTACATATGATTTGGTTATGCAATTTTGTCGTTCCCAGTTTAGTATAAGCAATTCATTGGTTTTGATTCAGTTTGGTTTGTTTGTGAATCAATTCTATTTGATAGTCGATTTGGTTTGATTTTAATTAGTTTCGTTTGCTCCTAATATACTCAAAACGACTCTGTTGATTGCGATTTATCAAAACGACTATGTTCTGCATCGAATCATTATTCTCATTTGGATTTTGATTATCTTTGACCTATGCAAAAGATCTACTTGCTATAATCGTGGATTTGTGTTAATTCATAAGGATAGTATCTGACCCAAACTGTTTCGATTTGTTTTGATTTGATTGATGCGTGTTTTGAGTTAACACGATTGTTTGTATGAGTTGGATTGGTATCAAAAAATCGATTTGATGTTGCTCTGTTGGTTTTGATTTTCAAAAACGATTTTGTTAAGCTCAAATCGACATATTTTATC
>SNQJ01S0170350.1:15751-36332 GCA_010110895.2 Picea sitchensis
TTGTTTTGTAAATATTGTTTTTTGTTTTCGTTTTTGTTGTTCGGACTAATAAATGACTCCATAGCCCAACAACAAAGGCACTAAGTCTGCAAAAGAGTTCTTAGAGCATCACAGGGACGACTCTATCCCCCATGGAGCCAAATATTAGCGATATTTCCTGTAAAGGGGATTAGATAGCAAAAGAAGGGGTTAAAAACCCATTTGTCCTAAGTTTTGGGTGATAATGCGCCCATGGTAAGCAGCGAGCAAGTCTGAGCGGTCCAGATTCGTGCGCCCGGATCAACGACGCGCGTTGGATTTCGGACCCCCCTTTCCTTTCTACCTTTAAGCGGGGGGGGGGTTCCGGAATTGGGGGCGCACCTCTTCGACGACCCAGATCAGCGTGCCTGGATCAACGACGATGAAGATCATTCTGGACCCCCCCCCGCCTTGCTACCTTTAAGCGGAGGGGGGGGGTCCGAAATCCCGTATGCAGCTTCCCGACGGCCACGATCGAGGCGCCCCAGATCGACGACGCTCGTGCAGCCCCACCCTTCTCAACTTCCCTGTGCTTAATCAGTATGGGCCCTCCTCCCGTCATTTCATCCTCCCTTCCGCCTTTCCCCTGCTGCCGTGTGTCATCCATTCACCTCTCCTCTTTGGTCCGCGTGGCCTTCCCTTCTTCTCATCATCCACTTGCTACTTGCCACATGTCCCGTTCCTTTCCTTTCCATGTCAGCCTCTCACCCGAAGGCGAGTTCGCTTCTCTTGTCTTCCTCCCTTCTACCTGATGTCTTCCACCATGAATCGTACTCCGTCATCCTTCTCTCATCCTCCGCGCTGGCTTCCATGCCCATCCCTCAAGATATTCGGTTATTCCAGATGGCAGCGCGAGAAGTCTTCCATATCCCGAAATGCTGAGTTGGCCGGGCCGTTCTCAATCCCAAGAAGCCGTTATTGAAGCAGTTGGTGGTGGTTAGATATCGCCTCCGCCTTAATGGGAAAGCACGGCCATGAATTTAAGGCACGTCGATTCTCCGTTGGAACTGTCAAACAATTAAGATTGCGTCTGACATAAGTTGCACGATCTTTCAGATGTTGACTGTCAGAAGCCATGCAGACGCAAAGCTTTCAATGCATTTTCTTGGTTCCACTGCTTTTGTTGTTTTGAGTATATGTAGGCATTTTAGCCATTTTGGTATCTATCGATGGTAGAGCTAAGCTCCCGACTGTAAGTTTGAACGACATTCTGGTTTCCTGGTTATGCCTCTATGTTTGAGACTTCTTGGTTTATGACAAATAGTTTTCCTTTTTTATCTTTGTTTCATCTCATGCCGGAGTATTCACAGTTGAATGATTCACGTGGATCGTTGCAGTTATGTTATGATAAAGGATTTGTCGTGGCATTTTTGTACTCTCCGGTTTTCTGTGTTTGAATATAAAGAGACTTTGTGTTTGAATGCTTTCTCCTCTAGTCTGTTATGAACATAATGTTTATTATAGACCTTTGCACCCTTCTTGCATAAGTCTTCCACCTGCTCACCTCTTACTACGACTCACTGTTTGGATTTTATCAAGACCTCACTCGTTCATGCATGCCTGGCCTAGTTTCTAAGTTGAGATTGTATTGTTCTGAGTTTCCTTCCATCTGATCACCCCTTTAAAATAAAACGTGACATTAATCTGATGGGCGTCGGGCTCTGCTCCTGCAAGCAATCCAGGAGTAACTTCCGGCTCCAACACTAATAACACTGCAAAATATGAGGCTTTACTGCAAGGTCTCAGGAAAGATTTAGATATGAACATTCAAAACTTGGCAGTCTTTGGCGACTCTGATATAGTGGTTAGACAGGTAAGAGATTCTATCCATTGTCTGTCTCCGCATCTTAAAAGCTACCAATCCGAGGTATGGAATTTAATGAGTAAATTTGTTGCTTTCAATATAAATTCTATTCCTAGATTGAATAACTCTAAAGCAGATCTATTAGCTAACGTAGCTTCTAAACTCTTTCCTGCAGAAGGCTTGTCCCCAGATGAATTCTCTGTCGAACTGTTGTTCCGGCCATCTGTTCCCGACAACATCACGAACTAGAGAGTCCTTGACGACGATCAACAAATTATTAACTTTCTTCATATGGAAGAAACTTTTCAAGGCACGGTGATAGACGAACGCACGCATGACGACAATTTGCGTGATTTCACGGTAATACTAGATCCGAGAACTCCTGAATCTTCATCGGACATGGTAAACTCGATCCCTAAATCTGTAGTTAGATTAGAGAAATTTTATGATCTTCAAGATAAATTCAAAAAATTGGTCAACTGTAAAACCAATAGTTCCTCATTATCATATGAAAAAGTAAACTTAGGAACTAAGGATAATCCGCGGTGCATTAATCTAGGGGTAGGATGTTCTGAACAAGAAAAAACTACATTTATTAAATTGTTCAAAGAATTTAAAGATGTCTTCGCATGGACGTATGATGACCTTAAATCTTTCGACCCTAAAATCATACAACATGTCATTCCTATGAAACCCCAAACCTCACCCTTTCAACAAAAGTTGAGAAAAATGCACCCTAAGCTCGAACCGACCGTTAAAAAAGAATTGAATAAGCTCCTAAATGCTAAGATAATTTTTCCAGTTAGGCACACTCAATGAGTTTCTAACCTTGTCCCTGTCCGAAAGAAAAGTGGGGAAATCTGACTATGCATCGATTTCCGAAACCTTAATAGAGTGTCTGATAAAGACAACTATCCTGTCCCACCCATGGAACAGATCCTTCAACAGGTATCTGGTTCTGAGAGGCTATCCTTACTGGATGGTTTCTCGGGGTACAACCAAGTCCTAATGTCTCCTCCAGGCCAACTTAAAACTACCTTCCACACCCCGTGGGGCACCTACACTTATCGAAAAATGCCCTTTGGATTGATTAATGTTGGTGCCACTTTCCAGAGAGTGATGGACATCGCTTTCCGAGGCTTAATCAATCAGTCCGTCGTAGTTTACTTAGATGATGTTACTGTATTCTCTAAAAACAAAACCGATCATCTAGCTCACTTACGAGTCGTTCTACAGCGATGTCGTAAATACGACATCTCCTTAAATCCTAAAAAATCCATTTTTGCAGTAGAACAGGGCAAACTCTTAGGATTTATTGTGTCAAGTGAAAGGATGATTATCAACCCCGAAAGGACTCAATTCATCGTGAACCTTTCCCCGCCTACATCCAAAAAGTCTATGCAGTCTTTCTTAGGCCAGATTAACTTCGTGAGGAGATTCGTCCCCAGTTTCTTCGAAATGGTCAGACCTTTACAGAATTTAATTAAGAAAGACACCCAATATCACTGGGGACCCCTAGAAAATCAAGCTTTTAATGCAATAAAGAAGGCCATAATAGACGCTTCGTCTCTCATGAGCCCCGACTTTTCTCAATACTTTACACTCTACACTTTTGCTTCTGACCGTTCCTATGCCGCCGTCCTAACTCAAAATAACGCCGAAAACAACGAAGTAACCATTGCCTTTATGAGCTCTTCTTTCAAAGGCACTGAACTTAATTACCCAGTGGTAGATCAACAAGCTTACATTGTTTTTAAAGTAGTCAAGCATTTCCGGTCTTATCTTTTGAAATCAAGAACGAAAGTTATTGTCCCTTACCCAGCCGTCAGGAACCTGTTAGTGTAGAAAGAACTAGGAGAAAAGAGGGCTAATTGGGTCACCTCCTTGCAGGAGTACGACATAGAAATTACCCCAGCTCAAATAGTGAGAGGCCAAGGGTTATGCAAGTTATTAGTTGATTCAGCAACAGGACAACAAGAACAAAGTGATATGTCAAACCTAGGACAACACGATCAAAATGCAATCTGTTGTACACAAAAATCTGTCAGTCCTTGGTATGGCGATATAAAATTCTTTCTTGAACATGGGCCATCCCCCCGTCACCTGAATCCCACTAAAAGAAGAGCGTTGAGATTGAATTCTGCCTCCTTTCATTTGGTTAATGGTATCCTGTTTCGTCAAAGTTTTGATGGTGTACTGATGCGCTGTCTTGAGAAAGACGAAGCAGAAAAAGTCTTGCTAGAGTTGCATGCAGGAGAAGTTGGCGGTCATTTTGGTGGTGACACCACTGCCCATAAGGTTTTAAGAGCCGTTTATTACTGGCCCATGATTTTTAGAGACGCCCATGCCTTGTGTCGTAAGTGTACCATTTGTCAAAAAACATCAGGGCGGTTACAAAAACCAACCTTTCCTTTGCAACCCGTTTCGGTAGACTCTCATTTTCAGTAGTGGGGCCTTGATATCATAAGTCCAATCAACCCCCCATCCTCACAACAACATAAATTTATCATAACAACCACAGATTACTTTACCCGTTGGTCTGAAGCTGCCGCGTTAAGAACTGTCAACACTAGTCAGGTAATTGCCTTTCTAAATTCAAATATTATCACTCGTTTTGGTATCCCTGACTGTTAAGTATTCAATAACGCTTCTTACTTTTCCTCTCTTGAGATGAGTGAGTTCGCTTTGGAAAAAGGAATTAAATTGAAGTGTTCTTCTAGATATTACCCCCAGGGCAACGGATTGGCAGAATCAACAAATAAGAACTTGATTAAAATCATCAAGAGAACGGTGGTTNAAAATTGGCACAATGCACTGTTAAATGCGCTATGGGCTGATAGGGTAATGCCAAAAGCTGCTATAGGTAACTCCCCTTTTTTTCTCATTTATGGTAGAGAAGCAATTCTACCACCACACATTCTTCTTCCTTCACTTCAGCTATCGCACAAAATTCAAGAAGAAGACTGTTCCCCTTTGGAAAACCGCATTAACGCTTTAATGAATCTAGAAGAGGTAAGAGACCAAGCTAAATGTAAGTTAGATCAGCATCAACTAGTAGTTAAAAGTTGGTTTGATTCTAACTCTGCTTTTGATAGGAATTTCGAAGTAGGTGACCTCGTCTTGAAATGGGACAAACCGCACGAGGGAAAGGGAGAGCACACGAAATTTCAAAACTTATGGCTTGGACTGTTTTTAATTGCTGAGAAGTTGGGTCCCAGTTCTTTCCAATTGCAGAATCTTGAAGGGCAGCGTGACACTTATCCGGTTAATGGCCAAGCCCTGAAAAGATACTTTGCTTGATGACAACTCTTGTACATTATGTACATATTTTTCTTTTGTTCGCTTTTTCTTTTGCTTTTTGTTTTTGATTTCTCCTTTGAGTATATCAGTTTGTGTTTTTGGAAATACACATACCTGTGTACTTAACTATTCAAACAAAGAAAACATAAAATTCCTTCACTGAAATAATCACTAAGGAAATTGTATAAACATCAATTGTATACTCCTGAAATTTACATCTGTAATTGGCGAAAGTTTGTCGTTTGAAAGAAGTTAACTGATTTCAATCTCTAACATAAGCTTGTTGAGATTATCCATTATCTTTTTACGCTGTCCCTATTCCTTAAGGGAATGACTCAGAAGATGTCTCCCTGCCTTAGAAAGTTGGTTATGTAAATGAAACATCTCTGGATCTTAATAAAGGACAGTTCTAAAAGATTCTGCTGAGGTCTGAACAAAATATGTTAAAATGTCATAATTTTCAGCGTCACCCCGCTCAACTATATATCTTTAAAAAAATGAAATAAATCATTAATAGAGCTGTGGGAAGTGCTTGTAAACCCACCAGGATGCTGAACAGGTCTGCTGGGAGCGGGTAAATGCATGCATGACGCCAAGACAACTTCGCCAGGGTACTGAACAGGCCTGCTGGCAGCGAATCAATGTCGGGTATATGAAAATTTGCAAATAAGAAACCTCTTAACCTTAAAATGTCCTTTATTCTGATCCGGAACTTCTTGGCAGGATACGGATGTCAGAGTGGGTTAAATGGAAACCCTGTCGAGGCTATGGATGCCTACTGGCAGCAGTGGCTCTATCAACAATATTGGAGATTTTATCTTTAATATCGTGGCTCACTTGTCTTAAGACTGTTATCATCTTTCATCCTTTAAGCACTGCTGGAATGTTTGGTTAATGATGATGTTTATACGATTTTCTGGTTGTTATTTTTGAGTTAGAATTTTTCTCATTATCCCAATCTGAATTTGTTCTTTTAGCAGAGATAACTGCTTCTACCAGTGTGTCGCCATTGTTGGAAGCCAATAATATTTTTCTACTGTCCTTATAAGTTGCCTACACCAGTGTTTTGCAAACCTTGATTTTCGTCGCAATCTTTTTTTAATAAAACGACACTATTGTCTTATATGCATTTTCACACTTACCTTAGTTCTCGTTTTCACGACTGCAAGCGTGAAAACTTGGTTTTCAAAGTTGCATTAAAATCGTCACTGAATTGTTGTGATATTTCTTGTTGATATACCCATTGTGTTTCCAATTTACTTATCATTATGTAGTTGACAAGACCTCTTGATCTATACTCATTTGACATTCTTTGATTGATTATGTAATTTCGTTTCATGAAGTGATTGAGTTTGTGATGCATTGGTGATTGGATTTGTATGTTCTTTGATCGATTCACTTGGCACATTGATTTCACAAGAACACATTTGTGTTGTGGCAAAACCCTTGGTTTAAATCGTTTTATACAACACATAGTTCATATGGTCAAACCCTTGGTATGATTTCGATTTGTTACTTTGGTTTTAAAGCTATGGTAAAACTTTGCTCGCGCAAACGTTTGGTCCCCATACCATATATCCATTGGTTGATTTAAATGGCATAATTACAATAGTGGGTTGAATAGATATTTGCGTCGGCGGTTGTACTGTAGATATGACTGTTTTTCATGTAATGAACTAGCTCCACCACCTTCGCACGATATGTCATTAATGTCTTCCCTTATCCCTGTTTCACCTTTGCTAGTTTCGGGTAAGCCTGATAGCGTTTCCTCCCCTGCGTATGCTGTGATTCAAATGCTTGCTTGTTCACATCACTCACCGTGTGCTCCTGTCTATGGCACTGGTGGTGCGAATAGAGACGAACGGTAGTCAAGCTCTGTTACTGTTTGATAACGCCCGTAAGGATTTAGAGGATAGTGGTTGGCTCAAATTTGTACAGAGGTTCGAGGGTTTCAATTTTTTTGCTGCACAACAATTCGCTCTTACCTTTGATGGGTGTAGGGATAAAGTAGGTGACATTCAGCTTGAGCTGAATGAAGAGTTCATAAGCTCTGCCACAAAATTAACAGCCACAGGCCAGTGATGGTTTAAGAACTCCAAAGTCGATGAAGTACCGTGGCCTTTGCTATTCGTATCACGAAAGGTTACATCCTGTGACAAAGGTATGCCTATTTCCACACTTAAACCCAGGTGGTATGATCTTTTGATAATGGTTAAACAATTTGTGACCTGTGAGGGTCGGTATGGATTGGTTTTTCTTTATCACCTTCGACTGTTGATGAATTTCATGGGCTATCCATTGAACATGCCATTTTACTTCCTGCGTAGTCTTTACAAAATGGATAAGAGGTTTAAACGCAAGAAGGATGACATCATCTTGTTTCACCATGGCTTGATTAGACTCATCGCCGTTCATCATTTAAACCTTCACGGCGATAATTGGCAAGCTTTTCTCTCTCGAAATGGCTTTTTTGATTCAGAGTCTATCCAAATCGACAAGTCTATGGTCAGTGAGACTAAGTTCGGGCCACCCGTGCCTTTTCATGCCCTTCTACCATCTCCCAAACCCCTGGTCTGCCCTGATATCGACCTACTCGACATTATAACAGACAAGGTTGAGGCTGTAAAGAAGCCTGTGAGCAAGAAATTCAAGGGTAACCCTACTGTCGATGACAAAGGTAAAAATAATGCTCGATTGATATCGAGACTTGCCCGGAATAATCCTAAGCCTAGAATTGACCAAAAGACCATAGTCCTCAGCGAAGACTCGGACTCTGATATCGAGCGCTTCCTAGATAGTGAGTACCCTTATTCCCATGGTTTGTGCTCCGAGCAACCCTATGACTATGTATCTAATTTTCCCCCATGCCTAAAGAACAATTCTAGCTACCCAGGGATCAGGCTTCATAATGAAACCCTCGGTGATTTAAGAAAACCCTCGACTGTTGTTTTGAAGTCCGAACAGACATCGTGCACCCAATGCAATGTGTGGCTAGAGAGCTACTACAATGACGTTCCCTTATTACAGTCGAAGATCAAATCATTGGAAAACCAAGTTACAACACTGTCAAGAGAAAGGGACAAGCTTCAAGCTAATGAAAAGAAGCAGAAAACCACTGGTTCGATCATATTTAGGAATGTCGAATCGGCTACAGCCTTCGTCAATTCCAAACTATCATAATCGAAGTCGTTTCATATTGTCTAGGTATGATTTTCAATTTTAATTTCGTTTTAGGAGTGGCTTGAATTAATATAATGAATTGATTTTTGGGTTTCGATTAGTTCTGTTCATTATTCGAAATGATTCTTTCATAGTTTGATTATCAAAAACGGTTATGTTATGGATCCTGTACAGTACATTATTTTGCTAAAATTAAATGTACATATGATTTGGTTATGCGATTTTGTCGTTCCCAGTTTAGTATAAGCAATTCATTGGTTTTGATTCGGTTTGGTTTGTTTGTGAATCAATTATGTTTGATAGTCGATTTGGTTTGATTTTAATTAGTTTTGTTTGCTCCTAATATACTCAAAATGACTCTGTTGATTGCGATTTATCAAAACGACCATGTTCTGCAGCGAATCATTATTCTCATTTGGATTTTGATTATCTTTGACCTATGCAAAATTTCTACTTGCTATAATCGTGGATTTGTGTTGATTCATAACGATAGTATCTGACCCAAACTATTTCGATTCGTTTTGATTTGATTGATGCATGTTTTGAGTTAACACGAGTGTTTGTATGATATGGATTGGTATCAAAAAACTGATTTGATGTTTCTCTATTGGTTTTGATTTTCAAAAACGATTTTGTTAAGCTAAGATCGACATATTTTATCTCTGTTGAATTCATATGAAAAAACTCGGCTAATAGTTCGCTTTGAAATTGATTCAAGTGATGATTTCGTTGACTGTCAATCGATTTTGTCTGCCCCCAATTGGCAATAACGAGCGTTTTACAAATCCCACATATCCTATTACGATTTCGTTTGTGACAATTTACATACCAGTTTTGATTTGATTTGATAATAGCCTAGGTCGTTTGTATATGTTTAATATAGTTCTATCAATTTGAAAAATGATTTCATTGTTGTTGAGTTATCCAATACGATTCTGTTTACCCGACTTGGTGATAACGAATTAAACAGACTGTATCCATCTCTGTTATCATTTGGTTAACTACGATTTAGTTTGTTCAATTTGCATACAAGTGTCGATTTGAATGATGCTTTTAGCAATCAAATATTTTTCAATAGTTTGAATATATTTTTTAAGATTCAGATTGATTTTGGAGTGATTCTGTGTTTGGTTTAGACCAGCTACAGAATCGCAAGATTTTGTAGCTAGTCTTAGAAATTAGATTTTTGTCAATTTTATTAATAAAATACCCTCTAATATTGTCTATTATTTTCCTTGTTCAGGTACATACGAATTACCATGATCAATTGGGCATGTTCTAGCAGTTTGGGAGATATTTGTGTGATGTAGTTTTTATTTTAAGTTGTTAGTTTGAGTCAGAAATAGAGACTTGGGATATCATCCCATATTTTTTGTAAATTGTTTTGATAATTCCCACAGGGATGTTTTACCCTGTGGGAGGTCTTTAAATACTTGTCATTTTTTGTAATAATCTCATCATCATCCTCACTGTGGGAGAACCAGACTATGGATTTATGATTCAGACTGAGACGAAAGTTGATGTCTTGTAACATCTTTCGCTTTCAATATATCAAACTTTTGTTTCAAGTTTTTGCATATCAGTTGGCAATTAATTATCGACTACTTTAGCTATCATAATTCTTTGCATGCTGATGTGATTTGATTTATATGTTGTATATATCTGATCTCTCCTATTTTTAAAGTACAACAATTACTTTGTTTCAGTTAATGAATGACAGATTTCTCTTCTTTGTTAATTGAATCATTTTGTATAGATCTTTGCATGCAGATTTATCTAACTGTAAAGATATGTAAATCATAAGATTGTTGTAATTTTTATGTTTTGCTTGTCCTGTAATTACATCTGAAGAGCACAACAGCTTCCCATTTACGAGAAGATCGTGGAGAATCTGGTGCGGGTTTCCTCCCACCAAGCAACTGAATTGATCATCATACACAGGACAAAACTGAAGCGTTACTTCAGGTCAGTTTGTTATTTAGTATTTAATAGTTAATTTGTTATTATAATTTAGGTAGTTTAGATAAATATATTAGTTTAGGTACATAGTTAGAATTATTGTTTTGATTGTTAAGCTTAGATAGTTTTTCAGTTTAGTTCTTTTTCATAAAATTATAAAAATCAAAAAACAATAGCTCTCGCTGTCTTAGGACAGATTACAAATGAGTTTTGCAGGTTTTCATTCAAATCTGTAATTTGTAAATATTGTACATTTGTGAATAAGATTTATTTCTGTTAGTAGTTAGATGTTTAAATTCGTAGAGTTATTATAGTATTAGATAGTAGATTGTATATATATAATAGTTTAGATTTGTTTATTAGTTTGTTTTAATTGCTATTTTTCATTTAGATTAGTTAATTTAGAGTAGTTTTCTTTTTGTTTTCTTTTTGTTTTCTTAGGACTTATATCGGCTAACGGAGCCGCTAAACCCGTCAGGGTGGGTTATCCCAAACATATTGGGTTATTTAGACAACCCCGGACCAGATCCACTCTTCCAGTTGTCGGAAGGTCAATTTCGCCCGTCAATAGAACCATGCCTCTGTCCTCTGCATCTGATAAATCTTCTCCCCCTAGAACCATGCCTCTGTCCTCTACATTTGATAAATCTCACCCCCTTTGTCATCAATGGCAAAGGTATCTTTCTATCGGGGGTTGCTCCCCCTGATTGAATTGTCTTCTTATGGTGCTTCCTCATGTACGTCTAAGACATATAATATAAGCATTCAAAAACATTCATTTTGGAGTAGAAATAACTCTGACTTTCGGGCGAAGATACTCAAAGGCTTCTCGTGGAAGTGGTTTTGTAAAGATGTCTACCACTTGTTCTTTTGCACCCACATACTCAACTCTAATTTTCTTTTCTGCAACCTGTTCCCATAAAAAGTGATACTTGATTGGAATGTGCTTCGTCTTGGAGTGCATCACCAGATTCTTTGAGATACTGATGACTCTTGTATTATCATAATAGATTGGAATGGGCTCATCATACTCAACCTGTATATCTGTCAGAGTTTGTTTCATCCAAAGGCCCTGTGTACAAGATGATGCTGCTACAATGTACTCTGCCTCAACTCTAGATAAGGATACTGATGATTGTTTCTTTCTTAGCCATGATACTAAACACTCACCCAAGTAGAATGTTGCTCCACTGGTGCTTCGTCGGTCATCAATACAACCTTCCCAATCTGTATATGTGTAGGTAATATGTGATAGATCATTTCCTTTTGGATACCATAATCCAAACTCTTATGTTCCTTTGAGATATCTGAAAATCTCCTTCACTGCTAATACATGTGATTCCTTTGGTGTTGCTTAAAATCGTGCCACTTGTCCAACTGCCTGCATTACATCTGGTATGGATGTTGTCACATATAGTAGGCTACCAATTATTGACCTGTATTGCCTCTGATCTGTAGACTTATAATCATCATCTTTGCGCAACTTGCAACTGTTTTTCATGGGAGTGATAACTAGTTTGCAATCTTCCATACCAAAACCTTTTAGCATTTCTCTGATATACTTGGTTTGAGAAATACAAATTACTTGTTTGCTTTGGCATATCTGAAGTCCCAGAAATAAGGATAGTTCTCCAAGTAACGGAATTTCAAATTCATTCTGCATATCTTTTGCAAATTTCTGGCTTAACCTGTCATCATCACTACCAAAAATAATATCATCAACATAAACTTCAATTAATAAAATATTACCTTGACTTACCTTGATGTAAAGGTTGTTGTATGCACTTCCTTTTTTGAACACTGCATGTTGCAGATACTTATCCAGTCTAGAGTACCATGCTCTAGAAGCATGTTTTAGACCATACAAGGCCTTATGTAATTTACACACATAATCTACATTTTCTGACAATTGAAATCCTTCTGGGTTTTCAATGTAGACTTCTTATTCAAGTTCCCCATTTAGAAAAGATGATTTTACATCCATTTGATACATTTTAATATTTTTGGAGCATGCATAAGCTAAAAGCAAATAGATTGCTTCCATTCTGGCAATAGGGAAAATGTCTCTTCAAAGTCGATTCTTCAACTTTGTGCATATCCTTTACATACCAATCTAGCTGTTCGCTAACTTGTGTCCATCTTCATTCAATTTATTCTTTGAAGACCACTTTGTGTCGATCAAATTCTTATTCTTTGGTCTTGGAACGGTCTCCCAAGTGTCTTTTCTCTATTTGATCAATTCTTCATCCATGGCCTTATTCCAAGATTCATCATAATGGATTCTTCAAAACATTTGGTTCAATTGTAGATAAGAGTGTTAGGTGTGTTTTGTTTTGGTGAATAGATTCTTCTTCTAGTCTCAACTCCACGCATCTTTGTTTCCGATAATATAATTTGAAGGATAATTCTTCTGCACTTGTTTACTAGGTGTCTTTGGAAACACTTGCTAAACTTTCAATCTTCTAATTCTGTCGATTCTCTTCATCTTCCTCTTATGCTTCTTTTTCATATTCTTCTTTATTCTTCTAAGGATTGTTTCGATGATTCATTTTCTTCCTTTGATTCTAGTCTCCTGTTTCATCAATTGATCACGTTGATGCTTTCCACAACTTTGTTCAATCTTAAGATTGTAACACTTGTATGAATTTCTTGTACTTGAGTGATAACCAACAAGTACTCCTTTGTCCCTGCGAGAGTCAAACTTTCCCATTTTAAATAGATCTTCTCTTTTGATATAACATTTCTTCCAAAACTCTAAAGTGATTTACATTTGTTGGTCTTCTTTCCATAGTTAGTAAGGATTTTTGTTAGTGTTTTTACGAGCATTACTTTTTGAATGTGAACTGTTGTATGCAATAATCGTGTATCTAAAATATATCTGTCAATTTGAATCCATTAACATTGTTCAAGCCATTTCATGTATTTATAACGTTCTTTCTTTAAACAACTCCATTCAGTTGAGGTGTCCCAGCAATAGAATTGCCTTTTTATTCATGATTTAACGGTAGTCCATAAATTCCTTTGAGGTGAACTCTCCTCCATCATCGAGATCTCAAGCATTTGATTTTTGAATCCATTTCATTTTCAACCATTTCCTTGTAGATCTTGAAGTTTTCAAAATCTTTTGACATTTTCTTAAGAAAAACAAAAACCACCGTCATTCTTGTATAATCATCAACTAATAAATGAAGTATTTCTCTGCTTTAAGCCCTTTGTTTTAGTTGGTACAACTAGATCGGTGTCACAATTTACAATGGTTTTGTCGTTGAATATTCCTTTGATTTAAACTACGGTCTTTGTTTGCTCATGATTGACAATGCATACAAAGTGTTTGTTGGTTTTTGTGATGCAGAATTTCTTTGTTGCTTCTCTTTTGATGGCTTTGTGAGTTATCAAAATGTATGTGCCCATTCTTTTATTGCCACAACCAACTTTCATTTTCCTTTCCTAGACAACACTTTCATTTCCAAATTCACTTAAAACATATATGTTGATTGAAGTTATCGGTTCTTAGTGACCAATTTCACGGACAGCCTTTTCTTATCTCACATACTTTTGAGATCGAAAGTAACTGTATTGAATGCATTTGAATCACTTAGAATATTATGTTTCTATCTTCTACTAGTAGAACATTTCGCCTTTTCATTCTTGTTTCTAATTTTGACTGTGCCTTTTCAATGATTTTGGCTAAATCATCATTTCTGAAGGATACTAATCCATATCTTTCCTTTGTCAATGTAAGAAACTTGTCTCTATCATGTATCATGTGTTTTGAACATCCGTCAACATACCAACACGTTTCTTGTAGTTAGAGGTGTGCATTCTTCATTGCTATATTGATCTTTCTTTCTTCTCCGTAATGGATTTTCCTAAAGGTTTGTGATTGTTGTTGTTGTGTTGAGGTTCTTTAGGAGAGAATGTCGGTTACCAATCTTTATTACGAGTTCAAAATTGTTACATTTTTAACATTCACTTAGGTTCTCAAAGATTCAGGCATGTAACTTCTTCTTTGTGTTTTACTAAGTCTTCTTGAATAACTCCTTTGTGTATGACTCCTCAAAGTTGTTATTGTTCTTGTTGTTAGCTCTGCGATTCACAACTTTATGTCCAAAGTGGTAGCTACGTCTTATAAACCAAAAAATATAGTTTGATACCTAGGAGTTGAAGATCTTCTTAAAGGTGAATCCTTCTTCTTGAGGCCTATTTGTATATTGTTGATTGAGATAAGATCTTCTTGGTGGAGTAGTGTTCTGTAATATTCCTTGTATATCTTCCTATCCCCTTTGATTGAACACCACTTTTTTTGGATATGTTTCTTGAGTGCCGTTGTTTTTTGGAGCTTGATCCCTTTTCTATCGGATTGTACCCAAGTCTGGACTTAATAGAGATGATATTACACTTTTGACTATTGATAATGTCATCCATAACTTTTGAGCTATTATGCATATTTTCTTTGAATATCCTTTCTTAATATGAAAATCTTTGCTTCTAAGTTTCCAATGATCTGTCCTTTTCTTCTAGCTTTTCTTTGGTGCTTCATCAATTATTTTATCTTCTTCTATTTGAACCATCAGATTTAGTGATCATTTGTTCTAGTTCTTGAGAGTATTTTTTCTTGTCTGAAAGTTCTTCTCGTAGTTTCTTGTTTTCTTCTTTTTCTTACATTAACTTCTATGACACACATTAATTCTTCTTGATAGTCAACCTCTTCTTCTTCAATTTCTTCTTCGACTTCTTCATATTCTTGTCTTCTTGAGTATTCTTTGTGAGTCTTATGCTACCATGAATAGAACTATTTTTGTCTCTTTGTCATTGACTTCATCTTCATCATTAGATGAGATCTTCTTTAGTGCATAAGATTTTATTGAAAACTTTCTTTGTAGTTATTTTTTCCTTTATGTATTGTGTTTTCCTTTTTAAGTAACCTTCATCATTTCTCTTTTTTCTTATTAGAACATTTGTTAACAAAGATGACCAATACCATCTGATAAAACAAATTAAAGGAAGCTTACCTCCTATACCTAAGGTCGGTTTCAGCTGCTTTCAGTCTTTTGACGAAGTTGGGTACTTCTTCATCATCTTCTGAGATGTCCTTGTTGCTACTATATTCTTCTTGCCACTTTTCTTTTTATTTGATCTTTTGGATTCTTTGAAGGCTTCTTCTTTTTACATCTGGATTTTCTTATTCAGGTTCTC
The DNA here is from genome assembly GCA_010110895.2 of Picea sitchensis. NCBI lineage: Eukaryota > Viridiplantae > Streptophyta > Pinopsida > Pinales > Pinaceae > Picea > Picea sitchensis. Next base: position 31,209 of record SNQJ01S0170350.1, read on the forward strand.
ATTTTCATATGTTGTGAATATTCCCTTCTGATTCGTCCATGCTTATTGAGTTTTATATGATCTTTCTATTTCTAGTGATGATATCTTAGGGTTAAAATATCATAGGAAGAGATCTCTAGTACCTTTGAACAATTACTGATTCTTCAATTTCTTCTCCCAATCCTATGATTTTCATTCACTATTTCATCGACTAGTAAGAAGTAAGCACCAATATTCTCATCTTCCTTCATTTTTAGTTATTTGGTGACCTCTATAAGTTTGAAGCTTTTGTTGCTTTGACTTTTGTATCTCCTTCATAAATATTTGAAGCTTGTCCAAGCCTCTTTAGTGGATTTACAATGTAGCTTTAGTGAATACCGTATCACCGAAATCATTCAAAAGTACATTTTGGCTTTGGAATTATTCTCACCGATTTCTTGCTTTCTCATTTGTTGGTGGGCTGTCAGTGATGTGTAATGCATCTACAATTGATTTCCAAATTGAAATCCCTGTACTGTATATGTGAACTTCATCTTTATGCTCCAAAAAGAATAGCATTGTCCATCAAACTGTGGTATTCAATTTTTGCTCCTAGCAGTTGGTACTCTCCATGATCTACCTTTCGATGGATTAAAGCTGATTTTGAAGACGAATACCTTTCTGATACCAATTGTTGGATTCTTGTGAGAGGGGGTGAATCAATAATAGCATAGTTATAATATTTTTTCTCCAAATAATCAAAGTATTATATCAATGAGAATTGTGTCAATGAGAAAAAAGAAATGAACAATCACACATATACAATACTGCAGAGTGTTTTCACGGTAGAAGCCAAATTAGGGGAGAAAAACATGAATGATTTTTCTTATATGTCTTGAAGAATTACATTCATTGGAAGCACCAAATTCCTTTGTTTCTGGCTGCAAGCGGAAGGGAGGCTTAACCCTAGTTTCTCAGGCTACCAGCACGAGGGAAGCTCCAACTCCCAACTCTCTGGATCCTGGCAGGAAGGAGGCTACAACCCCTATATTATTTGGCTACAAGTGGAAGGTGGCTAAAACCACTGTCATTGCCTCGTCCAACCACCCTGAGTAAAAACAGAGATGATGGAACCAGCTGTCACACTATCACTATGATATATACCATTTAAAACCTATACCAATAAACCTAAACAATGCATCAGCAAGCCATCAGCCTATACCTCAACCTATAATAAGCCTATACCATAAACAAAATGCATCAACCATGCACCAACTTTTGTACCGTAAACAAGTGCATCAATATGCACCAACCTGTATAAAACAATCTGCAATCAGCACAGTACCATAAGAGGTGTAACCATGTGCAAGTATGTACCAATCATGTGTCAACTACTCATCAACCATGGCTCATCAATATGTACCAACATCATCAACTATACACCTCATGTATGTACCAACTCATCAATACTTGTCTCAACCATGAACCCTTAGCGTGTGCCTCCAACCAAAATCCCTCATCAGATTTCATCATCCAAATATGATTTATAACTTTGTAATAACCCAGTGTGATATGATCACATACCTTCATTCTTAACTTTTAAAACAAGATACTTACTTGAAACACATCAAACTTTCTTTGTCTCACAGTAGTTTTGGATTGATCAACAACCCTAATAACTTGAAATAATAATAAATTTGTACCTATAATGAATAAAGATATTAAAATGATACACAATGATTTTCATTGTGTTTTTATGCAATTCCTCAGGTCATACTTGGAATCTCTCCAAAAATGATTCTGACAAAAGTAAACACATACCTTGCTGAATTTTTTGGCTTATTCTAAAGAGTGACCTTGTGAAGCGTTCCCCACATGGAATATGTTGAGAATCGATCTATAACTATTACATCATACTATAGACGTAATCTAGCAAAACATTTTATTGTGAATTTAGATGTGTTATGAAGAATTTATGGCGTTTTTTACCTAAGCAAGCATCATCAAAGAATTTATCCTTCTTGAATTGACTTTCATTTCTTCTTCCTATAAATTGAAGCTTAGATATCAATTGGTTATCTCAACACCTATAGGTATTCAATGTTCTCAAGTGTGTCTTAAAATAGAGATACCCTTGCCTCTTATTTATACTCTCTAAGTAGCTTCGTAAAACATCTTCTGGGTCACTTTGCCCACTTTTCCTTATTTTAGGGTTAAACCCTTCTAATTTCTCCATTAAATTTATTATTTAAATAATTTGTTTGTATTCACTTTGAATTCTAGTACATCATCACTTCACTTTATTATTTACCTTTAAAATCTCTTAAACCACTTTGACTACTTTGACAGCACTTGAGACTTCTAGATGACATATGAGGTCCTCCAACTTCATTAAGGTATTTTGACTACTTTGACCTTTTGGGGCTTCTAGATGACATATGAGGGTCCTCCAACTTCGTAAGGCCATAACTCTCAAACCGTGAGGAGTTATATGACATTCCACATACCAACTGAAATGGAATGACATGTAATATCCATATAGAATAGTATTACCTGAACATATATCAAAACACATACCGTTATCCATCAAACAAACTTGGGTCCATTACCCAAACTTGGGTTCTCCAACTTCTCATGACCATAACTCTCTAACCGTGAGGAGTTATGTGACGTTCCACATACCAATGGAAATGGCATGACAAGCACTATCCATCTAGGATAGGTTCGATGAAAATTTCACTGACCTTCATCTCATTATTCCACAAATAAGCATGGGTTCTCTAACCATATTTCTAGCATAACTCAATCCGCAAAGCGTCTTCCCGTGAGGGATTTCAACATAAGGGGACCACTTTGGATTTCATCCATTTCTACTTATTATCAACCATGACAAGACAATAACGAGTCAACTTTATATCAAACAATCTTGGGTCCATTACACAACCTTTGTGCTACGTGGCTTTCTTCAAGGGTTGACATCAATGACAACCAACCTTAATCAACATTCTTCTCACCATAGCAGCTGCTGCGATCTCCAATCTTGGCTAAGGGAAAATAATACAGTGAGTATTTTGCAACTGGAACGAGGTAAATATTGTGTGAGTAAGAAATATTTAAGAGAGTAAAACTTCAGCACCAACACAAGTTCTTCCTTCTTCCCATCTGTGGGATCTACCACCTCATCAACCCACTCACAAAGCTTCTTTGCGCCCCTAAGTTAGTCAATCTGGATGCCTTTTGTGTGTTCTCGACACCCACTATGGCTTTGAACCACCAAGTGCTGGCGTTGGTCGCATAAAATTGGTCATGCCCTAGATCTTCAAATATGGACACCCTTTGTGCAGGCATGTCTCATCTTCATAACAACCCTACGAGCACTTCTGTGGGATCCTTCATGAACCTGATTTCCAATCGATACTTAAAACAAGGGTTCCATTCTTGCACACACCTCCATTGCTTCTTCATACCTATCTCTACTTCCATGGATCGCAGACCACTCTCGTTGGAGAGTTCAGATCTTCGTGAGCTCTGATACCACTTGTTGGACTTCCCACTTGCAAATAGAATTCATGAAAAGAGACAAAACAAGAGAATTATAAAACATTACATAGAGATAAATATAAATAAGGGCAATGATATTTTTATTGCTCATCAAAAACCATGAAGAAATGGTTACAAATCACGTCTAATCACCTCAAGGTATTCAACATTTAAATAGAAAAAACTGAAGCATTTTCAAGAACATGGAAATCCAAACGCTTGAGAAACTGACCACAAAAGTAACTGCATGAGTATGTGTTGTCACAACCCAACAAAACTAACAAATACACAGAGATTGGAAACCACATAAAACCTTCTTGATATAGAAAGAATATATATTGGTTTGCACACATAGATATTACCTTGTTCTTCCATTATAATTTATATATCAATATTATCGAGAAACTGAGAGTAATACATCAACTGAAACAATACCAATGACCAAATGATAAAATATATTTCATATTTCCTTTCCAGTTTGTCGTGCTTATACATGAATACAAAAAAATGAAGGAATACAATATATTTCAAATTGCCATGCTTACACACAAATACAAAGAAAAGGAGGATTTAAAGTATTGGGCAGATGTGAACTAAAAGTCAAATTTGGAACCGATTTCGTTTTAGTTTTTTATTTTTTCAAGAGAAGGGGGTAAAATTTATCATAATTCAGTTTTCCATTGATAATGAGTACAATCATCATTGATTTCTATTTTCAAATGGGGTCTAACTTATTATCACTGATCAAGAAAACCAAGCCACCTGAAATAATATGTGAATTCCACTCGTTCCAGATGGCCATTAACCTTTTTACTTGAATCTTTGTTTCTTGTAGTTGGAGGAAAATGAACTCTTAGACAATCAAACACAGTTACAACCTAGTTTTAGGTCCTATTGTAAGACCATTTTTTTTTTATCCTAAATAATATTTGAAAAAATTGTTTTTGTTGTAGTCCTCCCAAGTGTCGAGAGAGCACCCTTGAGACAGGTGCATCACACACCTTGAAATGTATAGATGTAGTAGGAATAAATCCAAAGCTTGAGTGGGAATAAATCTAGAGCTATAGTAGGAATAATGCAGATGCAATGGTAAGGAGAGAATAATTGTAGTGCTGAGTAGAGAATAATGCAGTGTTGTAATGGAGCACAACTATAGCATAGAATACTTGCAGAACCATGGCAGAGATAGCCTCCTAGTGGTTTCCAATATTGATAAATGGTAAACCATAAATGGTTTATGGTTTTACTATGCCTATTTATTTGAGTGTTCGGCTGGAGGAAATGATAGACCGAGTTTTAGCTTATTGTTATACTACTGAATTTTCTCCATGATTATGCCACTATTGAACACTCTTGTTGAGAGCATAGAGACTATGCATTGTAACTTTCCAAGTTTATGAATGATACATAGTTTTATTTAGAGTGTAATTTTTTCCTCTTGGAAGGGTTTGCCTCGGGATATCATGTTGTTAATGACTTGTTGTTTATTTTATGTGTTTTCAATTGTTTTATGTTTAATTTTTGTACATTCGTTTCTCATGGATTATTGTAGGCACCTATGTTTCCTTTTATTTGGTATTAGAGCCTGATCACCTTGGTTCCAAGGTGTTAGGGACAAGGGTTTTT
>SNQJ01S0170352.1:0-20616 GCA_010110895.2 Picea sitchensis
ACTTGTCATGGATATGACTTGTGTAAGATTTGCATTCAAATGGCTTGGGGTTAAATATCATGTATTTTGAATATAAAGCAACATCATTTCAATTGACATATTTTCAGTGGGTTTAGGGAGAGATTTTATCTCTATTTAAAAAAAAAATCCAAGTTAGCTTATTCACACGCTATACTCCTAGAGATGTTGAAGATTTGTGCCTACCGCTAATAAAATCCTCTACTAGAACATCTTCCAATTAGTGTTTTGATGACGATCGCATATATCAATCAATATTGTTCCAATGTCAACTTGCCACGGATGTGACTTGTGTAAAATTTTCATTCAAGTGGTTTGGGGTTAAATATCATACATTTAAAATATAAAGCAACATCATGTCAATCAACATATTTTGGGTGGGTTCATGGGGAGAAATTGTATCTTTTCTTTTCAAAAACATTTCCAAGTTAGCTTATGCACACTCCACCCATAGAGATGTTGAAGATTTATGCCTACCTCTAGTAAAAACCTTGGCTAGAAATGGAGAAGGGAAAAGTGGTTCTACAAAAACCTTTGCCAATTGTTGTTTTCCTTGTAGTGTTTTAATGACAATCGTATATATCAATCAATATTGTTGCTTGTTTTCCTTGTAGTGTTTTAATGACAATCATATATATTAATCAATATTGTTGCAATGTGAACATGTCACAAATGTGACTTGTGTAAAAAAAAATCAATGGGTTTAAGGGGAGAAATTGTATCTCCATTTTGCAAAAATATTTCCTAATTAACTTATGCACACCCTATACTCCTAGAGATGTTGAAGATTTGCACTTGCAATATTGAAAATGTTACTTTCAATTCACCATCTAGTATATTTTCATGTTGATTTTCCAGGTTTGAAACTTAAGATTTATTCTTCTTCATTCTTATTCTTATAGAGACCTTTGAATATATACAGTGTAATTGTTCTATAGTTACTTTAATCTTCTAAAATATAATGAATATATATTGCAATTAGTCCACAAAAGTTTCCAAAAAAACTACTCTAATAATAATATGATATGTAAACTAACTTAAATAATTTACCATAACAATCTTAATATACTACTACAAATTCAATGAGCACAATGGTTACTGGTTACTTATGATTAGAAATGCTACTACAAGTTCAATGAACACAATAGTTAGTTATGATTGGAAATGCTACTACAAATTCAATGAGCACAATGTTTACTTGTGATTAAAATACTAATATTAGAGTCATAATCATGTTGATTATATCAATAAAACTAGAAAAACAAAAATAAATCTACATCACATCCTACAACATTCAATGAGCACAATGTTTACTTGTGATTAAAATACTAATATTAGAGTCATAATCATGTTGATTATATCAATAAAATTAGAAAAACAAAAATAAATCTACATCACATCCTACAACACTATGAACACATGATTTAAAAACATAAATTTACATTGAATTATAAAACATCATAAACACAAAATTTGTTAAAAACATAAATTTACATTAAATTATAAAACATCGTAAACACAAAAGTTGTTAAAGAAACATGTTAAAGAATAATGTGTTTCTTATTTTTAGATTTATAATGTAAAATACAAAGAAAAACAATACTTCACTATCAAGAAAATATACAATATGGTTTGGTTTGATATAGGTTGTCACATGATCTTAATCTATTATTTTAGTCCTTTGCAATTTATATTTAAAAAAAAAAACTTTTTTCACTTAGGGTTAAAGGTTTTAACACTTATTTTGGCGAACTTGACGGGACGGCTGGCTGCGACGGAAGAGTCCATTGAGTTAAGCACTGGGACAAACAACGATAATTTCGAGGAGCTTAATGCAGCTGCTGAGCCGGATTGCAGAGAAGTGGTGCTTTCGTTATTTCTTTTACGTGGGCGGCGTCTGTGATGAGAAGAGGAGACAGCAGAGTTCACCTGCGGAGGTTCCAGAGCATCAGCGGCGCCGTGGGGATTGGGCACATGATGCGCCAGGGAACCGACAGGCAGAGAATTGGAAGAGAAGCACATAGATATCTCGGGGATCTCCACAGAATCCAGGCCGGGGGGTGGGTTTCTCCACTCAGGCAGCTNACTATGAACACATGATTTAAAAACATAAATTTACATTGAATTATAAAACATCATAAACACAAAATTTGTTAAAAACATAAATTTACATTAAATTATAAAACATCGTAAACACAAAAGTTGTTAAAGAAACATGTTAAAGAATAATGTGTTTCTTATTTTTAGATTTATAATGTAAAATACAAAGAAAAACAATACTTCACTATCAAGAAAATATACAATATGGTTTGGTTTGATATAGGTTGTCACATGATCTTAATCTATTATTTTAGTCCTTTGCAATTTATATTTAAAAAAAAAAACTTTTTTCACTTAGGGTTAAAGGTTTTAACACTTATTTTGGCGAACTTGACGGGACGGCTGGCTGCGACGGAAGAGTCCATTGAGTTAAGCACTGGGACAAACAACGATAATTTCGAGGAGCTTAATGCAGCTGCTGAGCCGGATTGCAGAGAAGTGGTGCTTTCGTTATTTCTTTTACGTGGGCGGCGTCTGTGATGAGAAGAGGAGACAGCAGAGTTCACCTGCGGAGGTTCCAGAGCATCAGCGGCGCCGTGGGGATTGGGCACATGATGCGCCAGGGAACCGACAGGCAGAGAATTGGAAGAGAAGCACATAGATATCTCGGGGATCTCCACAGAATCCAGGCCGGGGGGTGGGTTTCTCCACTCAGGCAGCTGGCCTGTCAACAACAGCGTCTGCAACAGAGGCCCGGCCTGCGAGACAGCCTGCAACAACTTACCTCTCTCGGGCAAGGCGCTTTGATTCAACCCAAATTCGGATCCCGGTCGTTCCGGTATATGGGCAGTCATGGAAGGAATAGAGGCGAGGAGATGAGATTCGACCTGCTGCTTCTCCTCGGATTCTCGCTGTTCGACGAAACTCATCTGTTGCTCGTGGTTGTCATAATATAACGGTTGATCTTGAAACTCCATGAGATTCGAACTGTGGACGTCTAGTGGAAGGTCAAATTGGTGTGCGGGAGACGAATTCCAGCAGAATTGATCGCGCAGCGTGCTGTCAGGCCAATTAGACATGAGGGCGTGTCGCTGAGTATTCGAGAACTCTGCCTCCAGTTTCAGCAGCTGCTCTCGTGCTTCGTCTCGTTCTCTGCGAGTGGTTGTCAAAAGCTCTTCAAGGTGAAGCAGCCTGGCCTCCTGTAGCTGTCTCTGCGTTTCTACGTCATTCCACGTTTGTTCCATCTCCAGAGACGCGCAGAACAAGAGCTGCTTCAGCTTTTCCATGCCCAGTAAAAAGCTTTTCGTCTCGTTCTCTGTGAGTGGTTGTAAATAGCTCTCCAAGGTAAAGCAGCCTGGCCTCCTGTAGCTGCCGCTGCGTATCTGAACGTTAGCCCGCGATCGTTCCAGCTCCAGAGACGCGCAGAGTAATAGCTATTTGAGCCTTTCCATGCCCTGTAAACGAGCACAAACACCTTTGATTTACGTGGCCTGAACACTGTTTTCCACCTGACGAAACAAAAACCAATTAATCTTTTTTCGAGTCAAATGAGAATCGATCCTGGGTCATTTGGAAGCCATGAATGGAAAGGAAGAAAAACGAAACGACAGAGAAATGAATATAGCAAGAATCAATACCTCTCCACGATGCTGCTGAATCCAGGCGTCGTTGTTAGGCTCGCAGGATATCGCGATTGATTAAAAAATCAGCTCTATAGACTTCAATATATGGTCCGAAAATTGAAAGTTGTATTTAGTCAAATATTATTCTTGTAGTGACAAAATATTAGCTGTAGTTTTGTATGCACAGGTGACAGATATCCAATAATGTATACATTGCACCTAGTCACACAGTAAATGCTTAGCGACTAAATATTCAGAAGGGAAAAAAATTGACCTTCACAGCTAAATCATCCAATGATCAATAATAAGGCATCAAATTTCAACCCTCACTTCCAAAACATATACAGTACGAAGTACATTAGCAAGTAACACGTTGTTTTCACAGCTAAATCATCCAATAATCAATACTTAGGCATCAAATTTCAACCCTCACTTCCAAAACATATATAGTACGAAGTACGTTAGCAAGTAACACGTTGTTTTGAATTGAAAAGGAAATTGTCGCAATCATTTGTAACCTTAATATCATCGATTATTGAAGATGGTACCGTTCTTTTTATTTCGGACAAAAGTAATTTTCTTTTTAGAGTTATTTTTTTGGATTTTTTGAATATTTGGTTTGGTTTAAAATGGGATAAAATTTTTGGGGAAAGGTTTTGAAATGCATAAAATTTTGATCCATGTCAAATTCAAATTCAGATTATCTTTAAAAATTTGGCCTGATACAGGTCCATTTTTTTCCAGGAAAGAGGTCAGATTTGAGTAGTTAATTCTGTATAATTCTAATATCCCATAAGTTTTTCAATACACTAAATCCATTTCTACATTTAGAAATGAAATTTAAACAACAAAAAATTGTTGTAGATTTATGTAGCGAGAAAAAACCTAAAATCAAAATACTCACGTATAGATTCTATTCTTTATATCCTGTAGATTAATTATTTTAATTAAAATATTATCAATTTAAAAATAATGTTTAATCATATAAAAATCTTGAATCGTGTAAAACTTTTATTGAATAAACTTTTGATTACATGTGCCGTCATTGAACGTGGAACATACATGCAGCACATGTTTTTTTATATATAACAAGATTATAGTGGGAATCCAGGACACGGTTTTTTATACAGTGGGAATTTACATAAAAACACGTGTTTTTTGAATCCATAGTTTTCCAAATTTCAATGTAGTCGTCTTACCTTTTCTGGAACCCTAAAATAACTCAAGGATTTTCGTATAAACCATTTGGATTATTAGAATCAAGTTGAAATTCCTTTCCAATCATGCTGCAATTATCCTCCATCTGGACGCTTCTGCTCAGACGATTGCCTTCCCGTTCAAATTTAATTCTAACTGGCTTCTGGAAGCGGTTTACATTGCAGTTATTACTGCACTTTGGACGGACCCACTCTACTTGACCTAGCCTTGTATTCAACACAGACTAGTTTGGAAACTCGGGAATCTAAAAGCTAGCACAAAATCGTGGGCTGCTACTTATCAAAAACAAAGCGCACAACGACTTCTAGAGCTTGAATCTGATATCCGAACTATCATACTTTCAGCTGCCACCACGGGGAACACAGGTGTCGACTGTCTTGCTTTAAAAGACCTTGAATTGGAGTGGAATCAACTCTTGTTAAAACACGAGGCTACATGGAGACAGAGATGCAGAGCCAACTGGATTAAGAGTGGTGACCTCAACACAAAATTCTTTCATAAATTCGCCAGCGCAAGCAGAAATAAAAAACATATTTGGGGAATCACCGGGGAGGATGGAACACTTCTTAAAGGACAGCAGGCTCTAAAATCTGCAGCTATTAATTACTTCAAGCCCTTCTTTGAACAAAACCCTTTGGCCAACCTACAGAGCTCAGCTCTTGTAGCCAGCCTTTACTCTCATTCTGTTTTGGAGGAAGATGCACTTTTACTAGACAGTCCGTGTACACTTCAGGAGATTTCAGCTGCGCTCAAATCATTCCCCAAGGACAAAAGTCCAGGCCCAGACGCTGGACTGTAGAATTTTACATACATTTTTTTTATTTGGTTGGCCCAGATCTTCTTGAACTGGTGGAGGACAGAAAACTCCGTGGAAAGGTGATTGGAGCAATCAACTCGATTTTTCTCACTCTAATCGCCAAAGCAGACACTCCCACATCTTTTCGGCCTATTTCCCTCTGCAATATTTGTTATAAACTTATTTCTAAAATTATTGCCACCGAGATCAAACTTTTTCTCTCTCGTTTCCTTTCCATTGAACAATTGGGTTTCTTAAAAGGTCGCCAGATTTTAGATGCCATTGGCACTGCAAGGAGTGCTTACATAGCATTAAAATCAAAAAATCCAAGGCACTGCAAGGAGTGCTTACATAGCATTAAAATCAAAAAATCCAAGGCAGTAATTCTCAAATTGGATCTTAAAAAGGCCTTTGACTGCATTGATTGAGATTGTCTAGGATTGGTCCTCGTTCAGACAGTTCAGCCAGCAATTGATAAAATGGATAATGAGTTGTGTAGAGAGCGCAAATCTTGGTATTTTAGGGAGAATCTTCCTCTTTCTTTTATATGGGTAGAGGCTCGAGAGAGGGTTTTCCCCTCTCTCTCCTACTTTTTATTTTGGCCATGGAAGCTCTAAGCCTACTCCTCAAATTTGCACAGGCAGATGATAAAATTTCTGGTGTAAAGGTGTCCAAAACCCTCAAGATTCTACATCTCCTCTTTGCAGACGACGTCCTTATCATGACCAAGGGTACATCAGAGGAATGGATTGAAATAAGAGAGATACTACTCAAATTTTGCAGTGCCACTGGATTGACAATCAATTGGGAAAAATCCACCTTTCACTTTGCCAATCTTCATCCTACTTCTTTGGATCAACTCAAAGGTATTTTCCCCCATACCTTCTCCCCACTCTCTACTGGTCTCAAATATCTAGGTTATCATCTAAAATTAGATTCTTATAAGACATCAGACTGGAACTGACTTCTTGCCAATGTAGAAAAAAGAACAGGACACTGGTGCACAAAGTGGCTCTTTCTTGGTGGTAGGTTCACTCTAATCAAAGTTGTCCTCCAAGGACAGGTTGTATATTGGATGGCCCTGGCAACTATCCCAGCATCGATCCTCACAAAACTCTAAAAATTGATCTTTAACTTCCTCTAGTCGAGCTACTCCGAACACTCCCGACAACACCTTTGCAACTGGCTCATCCTGGCTAAGTCAAAACAGAAGGGAGGGTGGGGGATCATAAACCCTCTACATTTCAGCCAAGCTCTAGCGACTGCATCTCTTTGGCGAGTTCTAACCCCTCCGGGCATCTGGCATTCAATTATCATTGACAAATACCTATGTCATCATACAATAAAACGTTGGCTCCTAGCAATGACGATCACTCCTAGAACGGCTTCTTCTTTCTCGAGGAACCTCACAAAAACCAAGAATTTAATTACTTGTTGGATTTGTTGGCTTCCTGGATCGGGTACCAATATTTTTCTTGGCCAAGATTGCATTTTTGGTATGGATGCATCTGCCCACCTCTCTCCCCGGCTTATTTCACATCTACATTCACACAACATTTGGTATCTACATCAAATAAAGGAATCGACCAGATCTGAGCATCAACCAGATTGTTGGATTTCCAACGCATCTCTTGGACTTAATTTCGTTCTATCTAGCGAATGGAACAATTTATGGCTTGCACTCACGCATCTGGATATCCACCTCAATGGAACAGAGGATCAACTTCATTGGTCGAGGGGCGGCCGTTCAGGTACGTTATCTGCACAAAATGTCTATCTTGCAATTTCCAATACACTTTGGCATATAAATATCACTGGATGGAAAATTCGATTCTGGACTTGGCGCATCCCGCTCAAGGTCAAACTATTCACCTCGCTATTGTCTGAATATAAAATAAACACCTCGGACACTATGCAAAAAAAAGGTCAAGTTGGCCCAAGCTTCTGCCACCTCTGCTGCAAAAATTTGGAAACAACAAACCACCTATTTATTGATTGCTCATTTACAAGACGGGTATGGCAAAAAACTACTCAGATGCTAAATCTCATATCTTCCTGGGATGGAATCTCACTTCCGGACTGCTTCAAAAACTGGGCACAAAAAGAGCATAAGCATATGCAATTTTCTTCCATTATTTGTTGGACAATCTGGCTTGAAAGGAACAATACCATTTTTTAGAATGGGATCCCGTCTTCAACAACAACAGCCTATAAAGCTCTTGAAATTTTCAATGCCTGGAATGATATACCTACTACAAAGAATGCATTACATCGCTTATCAATGGCACCAGAACTTGATGATATACCAACAACTTGGTTTGATGGAGTGGAGCTGGGGTGTTAATAAAAATCACTCACAACAACTACTATAGATGGACCTTCAACTGTGGCCCAGACACCAATACCAGGGCAGAATTTTTAGGTGCCTGGGCCACACTATACTTAGCTACTAGACTCTGCATAGAAAACCTCAAGGTTCTTGGAGACTCTGGCATTGTCATTGAGTGATTATGCGGCAAGGGTAAACTCCAAGCGATCTCGCTCTTGGCTTGGATGGACAGAATAAGACATCTACAACCATATTTCAATAAAATTAGTTACAACCACATATTTAGAGAACACAACAAATCTGTTGATCTACTTTCAAAGCTTGCGCTCCGGGAAAAAATGGGGATCATCACCTATCATCACTGGATAAATGGCCATGAGGGCCCACCTCTCATTCTTTCTCTATGCTAAGATTAGCTATGCGGGTTGTCCAGTTATGATAGCAAGTTTACATTCAGAATATAGCATCCAATCATTTCATTTGGCAGCCCACTCTGCATCTATTACAATCATTTTCCACAATTGAAAAACAATTTTCTGATACATACATTTATAACTTTCTCATTTTCACTGGTTAAATTTCACAAACCTATCTATTTGTAGCCAAGACTGTATTTTCTTGTTTTAGAATACAAATTATACATAATATATAATGAGTAATTTTACAGTTAAAAAAAAAATGGATTATTAAAAAGAGTTTTATAAATAATTTGAATTATTAAAATTGTGTGAAAAGATATTTATAAAATATTTGAATTTAAAATATATATATATAACGTGACTCTCAAACAAAAAGACTACAGAGTACATGGATGCTTCGTATAAAAATAAGTTATAAGTTGGAGAAATGTGAGGAAACAAGAAATACCAATATACAAGACTGATCGTGATTAATGGGGAAACATGGGAAAAATGGCTTCTATTAAAATTTAAGTCACATAAAATTGAGTACTATGTCACAGCGAACTTGTACTTTTAGAGGAAACTCGGCTTTAGGCTCTGAGGTTCAATGATGAGTGTTGGTTAGCTTAAATTGTATTTGGCACAACCTCTTTGTATATACATTGGCAATGATGAGCAGCTAAAGCCACAGTATCACTTTTAAAAATCATGTTGGGTGCACTGGGTTGGATGATATATCCTCTTAGTTAGTATTCTTTGCTTGTGGTATTTAAATGACATTGTATAGTATTTGCTTTAATGTGGGTGACATGTTATATTAATATTATTTACATAATTGGAATATAAAATGATGAAATATAGAAAATTGAATTAGCTTTTCAAATATGTAATTTTTATTTATAGAATTTGTGAATAATTATGTGAAATTTGAGATTTCTTAAGGTTGGTATGTTATTTTTCAAGTAAAATTAATATAAATTTTCTATTTGTTTTTAAATTATGAAAATCATTATATCCTTGAAAAGGACTTGAGTTAGAGGATCTTAACTTTACCAAACCATTTTTTATTTTTTTTTAATCTTATGGGGAGTACAACTTATTTTAAAAATGGTTAAAACTTGATAAAAAAAAGTTATCCCATAAATAAGCATTTTAGGATTCTGACTTATGTCAAGACATAAACAATATTGATTCTTTTTTTAAATATGTGTTTGGAATCTATAATTTACTCTATGTGTGTCAATAGTTTCATGGACAATAGATTTGTGTAGCTTATAGAAAATAACATAAAAATAGAGATATTGAGAGATATTCATAAAAACAAAGCTCTTAATATATTTGTAAACCACACCACTAAGTTTGTCATCGCGAACCTAAATCCAAGGCAACCAACTCAACTCAGCAAGCATGTATGTTATAGTTGTCACTCACATCCGGAAAAAAAAAATTGAAATAAAAAGAACACATGCACGGTTTAGGAACACAAAAACGTTCTTGGAGTGTGCGCACTTTAGGAACACACGCGTGTTTCACACACGTTCTTAGAGCATGCACTCTTTAAGAACACACACACATTCCTTGAGCATGTGCGTGTTATTAGGAATTAGAAATGTACATATGTTCCTACTAACACAACATCTCTCTCTCTCTCTCTCTCTCTCTCTCTCTCTCTCTTGTTGGTTGTGGAGCCTAATTACCTTTCTGATTTAGAAGTCTTTGTTTTTATCCGTGTTTATACCCCATGAATACTTTACACCCCAGAAGAATGTACACTCCTCCACGCAAGGGAGTGCAGAGGGGGGTTACCCCCTCTATGGGGTCTAGGGGGTTCGAGAGCAAGCGGGCCCCCGACAGGGGTTCGGGGCGAAGCCCTCGAAGGAAAAATTGCCTTGTAAATGTATATTGTAATTTCATTGTAAATATGTACCATTCATTATAAGGTCGCATATCTGACGATAGAAGTTATGTTAGGGTTTTTTTCCCTAGAAGGAAACCCTCTTTTATGAGGGAAATGTATTGCGGCTATGTATCATGGTGAATATTGTATTCTGAGTGAGGAGACTGTGAGAGAAAGAAGAGGAAGTTACAGCGAGTGTGTTGTAGGTTGTATCCCTTCATTTGTTGGATAATCATAAAGGAAAGACCTGGCAATTTCTCTGGTGGACGTAGCCCACACTGGGTGAACCACGTATATATGTGTCTCTATTGTATTTTGTATCTTCTGTGTTTTATTTCCGCGTTTGTTTGTTTTATTGCTATGTGATCTTGTTTTTCTAACATCTATCTCTCTCTCTCTGTGTGTGTGTGTGTGTGTGTGTGTGTGTGCCACTTATCACTCCCTCCCTCTTCTCCCCTTCTCTCTCTCTATATATATTTTTTGTGTCTCTCTCCCTCTCTCCCCTTATCTATTCCCTACTCTCTATCCCTCTCTCACCTTATTTATTCCATACTCTCTCTCTCTCTCTCTCTCTCTCTCTCCATAGCAGTATTTCTTTCCCTCCCTCTGTAACATCCCGCCATTACGCGCACCTGATGTGAATTATTCTTTGAGGACACTTGCATGCAAGTGATCTGGTTCATTATATAATTGTATGCTTCGCTTATGGATTATGATGATGAGATTGTGGATTATGATTTTGGGTTATGTTATTTATGTATAGACGGATGTTATTGAATAGTTTCTCCTGAGTGTGTAGGACTCTTCATAGATTGAGGATGTCGATGGCATCGATGGACCTCCTTGGACTCTGGATCGACTCAGGGAGTGGAATGTATATGGTTTGGATATTTTTGTTTATGCATATGTGACCTATGATCGGGTATATTATGATGTTGTTTATGGATCGTTGACGTGTTTCATTGATGGATGTAGGCTGACGATTTCTTTCTAATCAGACTCACATTAGGAGTAAAGGGACCATGCACGACAACTAGAGATATTGAGGGAGAGGTGTGGCAGCAACCCTTCCACAACCTACTAGCACTCTCGTCGTGGCTCGAATTGTAGGTTAACGATTACCTAGTTCGAGAGATCCACAATGTCATGAGGGCGGACTAAGACAGTCTCTCACGAACATTCTAAGGGGTGCGCAATAAGGCAGGGTCCTTATTCCTTAAAGGCCTTTAGTCTCCCACAAGGTCGCCTGATGGAGTATTGACTCCAAGGGTTGGACGTCTACCAAAATCAGTCAAAGGCAAGTGTCACCCTTGGAGCACGTAGTGCTTCTTGAAGGGCATGTCGCATAAATGAAACACGAACAAAGGCGAGTGGCACCCTTAGAGCACGTAGTGCGTCTTGAAGGGTAGGTCGTGATTTTTAACACTGGTGATTCAATGAACCTAGGTGCCTAGAAAACAATATTTTATTTTGATGTGGTCAGCCTTAAAATAAATGTTGTATGAGTAAAGTTTATTAATTATAAAATTTCCCTTAAAAATGCTACGCCTAGTTGAATTTAAAGCCTAGGTCTAAATAGGGTATGAGGACCAAAAAAATTAATTAATCAATTAATAAAAGAGGGATGAAGAAAAAAATCAAATGAAGAATTTAAAGGAGAAATAACTTATCTAAGAATTAATTACTCTTTATTGTGAAAAGACATGCTAATTTGGAACTTAGACGAAAAGGGGAAATTAAATGCAAAAGGGAATGTGGAACAGAGAAAGGAATCCAATCTAGAGAACGGTTCTAAATAAAAAAATCAACTAAGCTTTAAGAAATGCGTCAGTCATTAAAGGAAATTGAGGGAATAAAGGGACAACAAGGAACGTTTTTAAGAAAGCTTTTAGGTGGGTGAGGGTAATTGGAAATCAATTTAATTAATTAAATGAATTTATGGTGCATCTAAGGGATTGGGTGACAAGTGTACGGGGGAGAGTATTCCCTAATTAAGTTTTAATAAAAAGAATTTAACGTGCATTTGGCAAGTGGTCACTAAGAAGAACCCTATAAAAGTAATGGTAGAGAAGAGGAAATGAGGACGACTGGTATGCATAAGGTTATGCTGCTGGAATTTTTTGACTGATTTTTCTTGTGGGAGTTGGGATACCCAGCTCGAATAGAGATTGGTAGCTCGACCTTGCAAGGCGAGTTGCGAGCTAGCTTTTTTTTTCTCTAGTGTTGTGTGCGTGGCCTCTTTGTGGCTCGAGGGGCTTAGGGGGAAGAAGAGTACCCCTAGTGTTGGTTGGGAGGTACCGATGAAGTCTTGATGATTAGCAAGCGGGAGAAGAAAGGAGGGACATTAGACGCAAGAATCGTCTCCAAGTCCGTCTTCACCATTGTTGTTACAGTATTTTTGTTTAAGCTTGAATGTAATAAGTTGGATAATATTAATTTAATGTTAATTTTTGCAAGTTAATGAATGGCTATGTAATATTGTCTTGAATTTGTAACTAAATCTGTTGTAGATGTCGTGCATGTAATCTAATTTCTAACTGGGAATGGTGAAATCTGGTTGTCTATTGTTGAACATTGAACTTTGCTTGATTATGAGTAGCAAGGAATCTTCTATTTAATGATTGGGAGCAACTGAAGTTTTGTGGATTATGATCTGGGTTATTTATTTTGTTTTAATAACCATTCTGGATCTTAGGCAAGCCCTTCATGGCACACCCAGCATAACCACCACAATAATCTTCCCACAACATTGTATCCAAGAGAAAAACCTCCTTTGTTTCCCTTCACCTATGTGCCTTCACATTATTTGCTCAACGACTAGCTCGTTTTTCTCTGTTTTTTTTATGTAAGACTTGCCCAAATCGTGGGGAAAACAACCATGCGGATTTTACTCTTGTATCTCTGCATTTTCCCAGAGAAATTTGCACAGCTTCTCCCTTATTACTTTGTTGAGTTGGGTCGATTTTGGTCAGCGTTTATTTATGCTTCTTTGTTTTTTCTTGGGAAATTTCCACTCAGCACCTCCACTCCTTACTCTGCGATTGTGCTTATGTCTGGGCATTTTCCCTTCCTGTTGTGTTTCTAAAGCCTAAGTTATTGCCTTTGTCCTTTTGAGATGCTTAATCGCCCGACAATTAGAGGTTTTCCTGGTATTTTCCTTTCTTCTTCATGGCAGGAGCATCTTGGCGTTTATATAATTACTTGAATGCCTATTTCTTCCCTCCACATTTCGGGATGGCTCTTTGCGCTTGAGCTTGAAATGTCCATTGGTTGATGAATCCACTCAACCATTGATTGAGTATCCTCTGCGTTTTTGGGCTCAACATCTCTTATTACCTGTCCAAGAAGTTGATTCACCCAACCTTTTCATGTTTACCTCTGAGATGGAAAGGAAAAAATCGTCCGCCTTGCGCAAACAAACGGTGCGTTCACTCCACCTAAAACCCTCTGCCCTCACACTGAATTTTACTCTGCGTTTTTTCTTCGTTTACCTCTGCTGCGTTTGGTTAATAGAATTTAGTTTTTAGTGAACCCTCAACGAAATCAGAAGTGGGGCATGTGTTGCTGCACTTTTGGGGGGGGGAGGGGCGTTTTAGCTGGCATCAATTACGTGGTGCAATAAATAATCGCCCAGATCCTTGACCTTGAGTTTGTAACTGCACCCACAAATTCATGTTTCTGTTTTATTTTTCCTGTGTTTCTGGTGGAGAGTCTAAGGTCTACGACCTCCTCTATGCTCAACTTTTAGTCAGCGACCTCGACGATATTACTTCACTTGCCCAGCGAGTTGGGCGTCCACCTTCTCTGTTTTTTTGGGCGTTGAAACTTGCCCCTTTTCCATGAATTTCGCTGAGTCCTTATAGAAGGTTTATGCCCTGGGTTGGTGAGATCACATTGCGACCTTACCCAGCCTTACCCCATTTTTTTATCTTGAGGAATTTCCCTCTGTGTTAAAACTAAACTGGAAGGTGTTTTCCCCTTTAGATTTCTTCTACCTTTAAATTGATTTCTACTACTATTTCTGTAATATATGTTACCGGAGTTATCTCTTTAAATTATGTCCTTATAACCTTTAATGACAACAATCAATTCCTGGCAGGCCCGAAGGCAGTTAGTCCAGAAATCTTTCTTTCTTACATTCTTTATTGATAATTGATAATTATGGTTGAATAAGTTTTTAATATTATTGTTATTGATATGAAGTGACTAATAACTAATAATTTAATGTATAGATTTTTAATTGCATTAAATGTAAAACTTAGTTAAACTCCATGAGGGTCTAAACATCCGTAAGGTTCATAATCTCCTAATTATCCAATGATTTATTAGTTAATTGTTTATTTTACTATCTTCTCTTATATAATGATTAGATAATCTTTATTATATTATTGTTGTCTAATTTAACATGTTCATCCAAGATTGGTATATATGTTATGATGACCTTGTGGGGAAGGTTCTAAGGTTGGTTTATGATAATCGTCTAATTATAGTGGTAAGTGTTTATTCACAATGATAATGATGTAAACTATAAAATAGAAGGTGAGTACCCTTGCGTTCCTTGAATAAGGTTGACGTGTGTTGCTTGTAATTTTTTGTTTGCACCCAAAATGTTAGATCAGACCCCTTGCGCTTTAGATTAATTGACGATTATCTTGCTCCATGAACGAATGCAATGTATGACAGATTGGTGTTTATCTTACTCTCACACTTTTAGAACATGATTGTCATATGATTGTTTAAGCCTTCTTTATCTCTTGCGTCTNTCCGTAAGGTTCATAATCTCCTAATTATCCAATGATTTATTAGTTAATTGTTTATTTTACTATCTTCTCTTATATAATGATTAGATAATCTTTATTATATTATTGTTGTCTAATTTAACATGTTCATCCAAGATTGGTATATATGTTATGATGACCTTGTGGGGAAGGTTCTAAGGTTGGTTTATGATAATCGTCTAATTATAGTGGTAAGTGTTTATTCACAATGATAATGATGTAAACTATAAAATAGAAGGTGAGTACCCTTGCGTTCCTTGAATAAGGTTGACGTGTGTTGCTTGTAATTTTTTGTTTGCACCCAAAATGTTAGATCAGACCCCTTGCGCTTTAGATTAATTGACGATTATCTTGCTCCATGAACGAATGCAATGTATGACAGATTGGTGTTTATCTTACTCTCACACTTTTAGAACATGATTGTCATATGATTGTTTAAGCCTTCTTTATCTCTTGCGTCTTTTTAATTAAATTCGATTTCTCTGGCACCATTAAAATGGCGTGATGTATTCTTAATGAAGTTGATGGATCCTCTTGCGCCATTAATTTAATGTGATTTCTGATTGGTTGTATTTAGTTTTCTTGCACCTTGTAGATAGATTTGGTGATTACCCTTGTGCCTTGTATAAGTTGACGATTACTCTTGCGTTAATCATGATGTGGGTGTGTGCTTGATTTAGAAATGTTTTACTCAGGCGCCTTATTTTAATGTTGATTACTCTTGCATTATTCATCGTAAAGCCAGACTTCAAATTGGTGTATGATACCCCCTCCTCCCAGAGATTTGACTGGTAAAGTCTACGAAGGTATACATAAATAAATAAAAAATGATATTATTTTTCAAAAAAAACTATATATTTGGAATGTGCATAATTAAATCCATATGTATGTAGAGTTTCATTAGTAGTGAATTTGTGTAGCATAATTTAAAATAATGTAAAAAATAAAGATTTTGATAGGAATTTGGAAAAATATTTTTTTTGTTTTGTATATACAACCTAAACCACTAGGTTCATTGCGTTGAGGCTAAATCATAGGCAACCAAATTAGAAAACATGTAAGTGAAAAAATTTAATCTTATTGAACAACAATGAATTTTGAATAATGCTAAAGTGTTCCTTTTAAAAAAAAGAATCTTCATATTTTTAAGACATACAATCAAAATGTTTCTCATCCTTTACAAAAACAAATATATAGCACTAGATGATTCCTTTAAGGCCTAAATACCCAATTTTATCCCTTGAAAATGGTTAAGGCCCCCAAACCCATACCTCTTGTGAAAAACCTACTAATGGTGACCATAATAAACTTAAAGGCTAAAGATAACATATACATGCATGTATGATGGTTGTAGGCCTCAACCATCTTGAACTTTAAAAGCTTCAATTATGGTCTAAGGCCCTTGTTTTCCTCCCACAACCATGATCAAGACCTTACCACTTTGCACAAAACCTCCTAATGGAGCCTATATCCCACCCAAATCCCAACGATCCCATCAAAAGACCTATGTGTTTCTTTGAGAACTTGTTCATGGTACTTGAGCCTAAAAACCTTCATTTAGTTTCTAAACCCCTTAATTTCCTCCCTTATCCATGTTAAAGAGCCTGAGACCTATTCCTAGTTTCCAAAACCTATTAATGGCACCATGTTCCCACTTGTAGGCACTACTACAATACTCTACTCTAACTTCATCTCTAGCATAACCATGCATTGTATTTATTTTCCAAAAAAATCAAATATGGATGATGCCACACTGGATTTTTGGGGCATCATTTATTGTGTCGCAACAAGAGTGGCCAACATTTGTTTTTGGATGTGCACTCTTAACAATGTCGTTGTAGAAATTATATGGATGTCACTAAACCACATATGATGATGATGTTGTTGCGTCACATATGCTCCCAAAAACCACGCTTAGCATCGCCTTTGCGTCATTATGGCATCGAAATCATGTATTTTGCATCGTCTCAACATCTTTGTGTGAAAATTTATGTCAAACCTGCATTGAGATTGACTTCAATGGAATTATATTAGTGTCATATTGCATCATCATTGCGTCAAAATTCGAATCATTTGTGTCTAATGGGCATCAGATTTGTCATCCACTTTTGTTACATTATAATAGCATCCACTTTTGTCAATGTTGCATCATGCATCAATGGTGCATTATATTAGTTTTCAAGTTGCATTGTGTTAGTATCATGGTGTTTAATTATTATTACTTATTTAATTTTTATTAATAATTATTTTTATTAATTAAAGTATTATTATATTAAAATAAGTATTAATTTAATGATTTTTAATTTTTTTATAACTCTTGTTTTTTAATATTTAAATATTGATGAGATTGAATATTAGTATGCATCTATTTCACTACACTAATCTTCAATCAAATTTTCACATCATAAAAACTAAAAATCACGTATTTATAAACGTATTTATAAATGTAATTATGAAATTTTAATATACTAATATTGAATCAACTTCACATCATAAAAGTAAAGAACCGTGTATATATAAATATAATGATGGAATTTAAATTAAATTGTAAAATAATTATGTAATTTTTGCTACTTGTAGACAAGTGGTATACTACCACACCAAGGAATTGCCAACTTTGTATATTGCATTGCCACATTTAAAGTTGGCGTTCTTTGAGAATTCCACATCTAAAAACTAGGTATTTAATATCTTGCTCATTGTTGGTCATCATATTGATGGGTAATTGAGATTTGCAAGACCCTCATAGATCTCTTTTAGCGAAGTACTTTATGTGTAATTCAAAGGAAACAATCTTAAAGAATCTAAAGTGTCATCTTCTTCAACTTAACGTGTTTGATTTGGTGATATATTTGAATTATCCATTACAATTCTATGAAATATTTATTTAGCCACTAAGGTATGTTCGCATGTTTTGTATGTGTTGGTGTTACCATGTATAATTTTCTTTCTTCCTTGTTTAAAAACATGTAGGAAATTATAGAAGGTTCCGTGAGAAATCTTATGTATCTTGTACCATGCTTTCTTTCAAGTAACTTTCCCATCAAATCTCACATCCTTTACTTTCTTAATAATGGGAGGTAGGTCAAGGTCATATTTATTTGACATGACAAAGTTTTAAAGGAGTGAATTCAAGACAAATTTCCTAATACCATTTTGATTTATGCTTTCTATGTCACTTCTAACATCTATAATGACCTTTCCATCCACATGTTGAAGACAATATTTACTACAACATTCCTCCACTACCAAAAGTCGAATTTCTCTCTTTTTCTCTTTTTTTGTTTGGCATTCTGCAATTTCTTTCATAACCATAATTCATTTAACATTTTTATATGGTCTTGATACATGCATGACATTTAGGTCTAGATATTTTATATTATAAAGACCCCCATCCCATTGGTTTAAGGGTCTCATGTCCTTTATAATATCCCATATCACAATTTCCTTTGGTGGCTCTCTGAACTTTTCATTGACCCTCGACATCTCACCTTTAATGTCTATCAATTCATTTATTGGCCATTTAAACAAAGAACATATAAACTTATCCTCAATATCCTCAATATTGCATCTTTTGCATTTTCCACATATTTCTTCTAGGAAAACACCAAAGTCCATTTTTCCTAATGTTTGACCCATGACATAATCATCCTCATGGACATTACATATAATTCCTTTAGTAGTACATGTGCTTCTTCCTATGCATTCATGTGTCAGAAAAACCTTTGTACATCCTATGCATTCATGTGTCAGAGAAACCTTTGTACATGTGAATCATTTCCCCACATCGTTTCCCTTGCTAATGAATCTAAATAAATCCACTTCCTTGAATCTAAAGAATTGATATAGAAAGGAAATTCTTCACTTGAAACATGAATAGATATAAAAAGGAAATTATTCACTTGAAACATGAATAGATATAGAAAGGAAAATCTTCTCATTGATACTAATGGTGCACAAAGTGTTAGCTTCGAAAAGAATGGTAAATTGTATATAGGTGGTGATGGATCTAACCATTCATTTAGATGTTAATGTGTGGTTTCAATATTGATCGTGTTGCCATTCTCTCTTGGAAACAAATTTACTATTAAGTCTAGGCATCGGTTTTCAATTGTACAACTAAGTTTATTGTGATAACCTCATGGTTAAATGACAAAGTGATCAAATCATGATAGGTACATCTTGAAGTCCATTCTTATCAAATTCACTATTGTGTTCACATGAAGGTGGTAATCGATTTCCAAACTAATTCTTTAATTATTGATCCTTTGAATAATATATAGGTGAATTATTGTTTGGATCTCATACAAAGGGTGAGTAGAAACTTCCATGCTAATGTTGATACTGAGAGGGGGGTGAATCAGTATCAAGTACAATTTAAAAACTTTTTTCAACTTATACTTAAACCATTCAATTATATTCAATGAGCAATGAACAATAGTATAAGATTTACGTCAATACACCACAATACACCATGCACAATATATTAGAAATAATCAATAGTTTTTGTTCAAGGGAAGTAATGACTTCCAAACGTAGCTACAACTTCCAAATGTAGAGGGAGGGATAAACCTCCAAGAGGAAGATATAATCCTCCAATATCAAGAGAGAGTTGAACTCTCCATCCTTGTCCCTTCTTTCCACCCAAGAATATATGAGAGATAATAAAACTTTACATTAAATCATCACCATCAACCAATCATCACATAGAACCCAATAATGTTTCCTGAGACTTCTTCAATTTCTGCAATTCTTCAATTCTTGGAGTACTATGATCCTGTATATAATATTACTCAATGTATTCTCTGAAACTCCTCCAGTTTTCACTCCTTTAATCCTCCCCAAAAAGAGGTTATAGAAAGAATGGTAGACTTTATTCAAGTATGGTCTATTCAGAAGACCCAACTTGTACATCATGCCTCGCGCTCAACATTTAACATCTAATTCTAAAACTCGCGCACAAGAAACTACAGTCCGTATTATTTCCAATGGAAGTGGTCCCACTTCATTTGGATTCTGTATAAAGAAGTTATGACTGTTTTACCCGGAACATCTGTTTATTGACTAGCTTCAGGATTGGTCACAAACCCTATCTTCCACAGAGTGTATCTCCATAATTATATAGAATCAAGAGCTGAACATTTTACCAGATGTACCTTGATATGTCTTCTCAATACCGTAGCGATTTCACCATCTGAATCATTCTAGAAAAAAAGTTATAGCAAAAATGGTAAGATGGCCTAAAAATAACATACCTTAGAACACATCACCAAAAGACTTCATCCTCCCTTGAAATCCAACCTTCTTTTACTTCTTATTTTTTCTGAAATTCGACTTGTATCAAATGAATGTATAATGATGTTTATTTATACCATTTATGTCACTTCCTTTTAACATTAGGGTCGACCTGCCACTTTCTTATTTTGTAATTATTTTCTTTAATTATCTTCAGGGCCTACATGTACTTCCTTCTTCAATTCACTTTATCATGTTCAAAAATTCATTTCTCCTCAATAA